>ML256282.1:0-153096 GCA_005239495.1 Nicotiana undulata | reverse complement strand
CGCACCTGCGACTTTTAGATCGCAGGGGCGGACTCGCACCTGCGGAAATTGGGTCGCGCCTACGGGCCTTTGTCCGCGCCTGCGGAGCCGCGCCTGCGGAGAATAGGCCGCTCCTGCGATGGTCTGGACCCCTAGGAAGGGTCGCGCCTGCGGGCCTTTGTCCGCTCCTGCGGAGCCGCGCCTGCGCAGGGAATTCTGCCGGTGCGAACCTCGCGCCTGCGGCTCATGAACCGCAGGTGCGGTCACACCAGTAAATGCCCACCAGCAGTTCAATGGCTGGTTTTTAATCCCGGTCGGGGTCTGGGAGACCCCTGGGCCCACCCGAGCCCTCGACAAATTATACCAACACGTCCCAAATCACATGACGAACTTGCTCGAGCTCTCATAACACTAGAAACATCATTCAAGCCAAGAATCACTCTCCAAAACCCCTTAGATCAAGCTTAGGATTTCACGAAAAATTTCAACGGCTCATCAATACGCCGAACGGGTCTACACTGCTCGGAATGACCCCAAATTTTGCGGACAAGTCATAAATGACTGTACGGAACTATTGCCAGTTCCGGAATTCCATTCGGACCATGATATCACGAGGTCCAATTCCAGGCTGAATTCCAAATCACACGAAATCCTGAATTCCAATTCAGGTGCCGAAATACTCCCGGGTCATTAGAAACCCGAGGAGAACACACTTCGAAGTCCGAAATCATCATCCGGATCTGCTGGAGCTGTCAGAACTCGATTCCGAGGTCGTTTGCTCAAAATGCTGCTCGGAACCAAAATCAGCCAAATAGGCTAGCCTTCAGGAACCAAGTGTTCCTGAACTGGCCAAAACACTTCCGAATCTCGAACTACCGGCCCACACAAGTCATAAGGCACGAGTAGTCGCTATGGGAAGAGTCATTCACGGGAACGGAGTTCCAACGCACGAAACGACCGGCTGGGTCGTTACCCGGGATGTCGTCTTTGAGGTAAGTATCTTGCTTAACCTTGTGTGGGGGAATTACCCCTTAGGATTTGAGTCTTCTATGTTGATTGTAGCCCGTGTACGCAAGGTGACGAGTGCGGACTTGGACCTATTTGTAGAAGGTTGACCTTTTAGGGTTCTTAGGTCCTTATACTTCCGGTCTTTGAAGTTGTAATTATTATGACTGCGTTCCTGATTTCTAATTCCATCCTTTCTTGCTTCAATTAGAATTACTTGCTTTTAGATTTCCATTGTTGTGTATTTCATCTTAATTGACTTAACTGAAGACTTTCTCTCTTCTATTATCATGCTATATTTGCTTCATAAACTGCCTATTTAGCTAAAATTACTACTATCTCGCCCTATAATTAGTTAGCAGTAATTGGAGCTATTATCATCTTTTTAGGCTTACCCTTTTATTTAATTGTTGAAAAATCTCTCGTAATTGCTCAACCTTAAAAGGAAATTTGGATAATATATACCTAAGCTTGAGGGAATAGGTGTTGTGTCCTATTTGTTACGTGTTAGTATTGTGTTTGATGTATAGGTATGGTGACGAGTATCTATATGTTGGTGTCAAGCATGCCCGTGAGTTGTATATTGTGATTGATATGATCTTTCATTAAGCACTACTTAGGCTTAACTTGATGATTATATATGTTGATGGTATTTTCTTGGCATTGCCTATTTCTAAGTATTGATTCAAGTAGAGATTTATTTCGTGAAGATAATTAATTAAGAAAGATTTGTTATAGTTGTTTCCTTGCCGAGATGATATTGTTTTCGTTTTTGACTCCCTTGCCGGGACAGTATGGTTTCTGTTATTGTTTATGTTGTTGATTCACTTGTCTGAATGCTATCATTTCATTTTTTTGGGTGAGAAAGAGTGTAAAGAACGAAGGGCGATGTCGTGCCGATATTGTGAGTGTTAATGCACGAAGGGTGATGCCGTGCCATATCCATGAAATTAAAATCACAAAGGGTTATGCCGTGCCATGATTATGAGAGAGTAAGAGCACGAAGGGTGATGTCGTGCCGTTTCTGTTGATTTCTATGGTGAGGAAGAGAGTAAAAGCATGAAGGGTGATGCCGTGTACGTGTTTGTGTGTTATTATTTCCGTTGTTTCAAGTTTAATATTACCTTGTCGCCTCNGTTCCCCCCCCCCCCCCCCCGTACTGCATATTTGGGACTACGGACGTATTCCATGAGATTCTCCTGTACCGTGTGACTAATTATGAACTACGGGACGGAAATACCGGTAGCTTTATCTCGACGAAACTATATTCGAAAGATACATCTTTTAAAGGTGTAGTTGAAAGGCAAATTACCTTGAGGAAGACTATGTTTGAAAGGCTATTATTTCGAAAGGTATATTTGAAAAACGTTTATCTTGAAGGAATTACGTTTAAAGAATTTCTTTCTGCAAAGTAAATATATATATATATATATACACGGAGGAAGTACCTTTCAAAGGAAGTTTTCCATTTTGAAATGATTATAGTGTAAAGTTTCAATATAAACTTGCAGGTGAAAGGTTACATTCGAAGATTTGATTAAAATTTTGGAGTTGTTGGCTAAGGTCTGAGGTGGAAATTATTGCAGTGCTGAGTTACTATTGTTCTTACTGTGTTGTGGTTTCCGCTTTTGGTTCGTACTCCCGTCCCTTCTTCTGTGTAATATTACGATGTTCCGTTGCTATTTGCTGTATTTTCCTTCTGGTTTGTACTTGTTATGTTGTTAATTATATTGTGTAGTCATTAGATAGATGTCATGTTCTGTCATTCCTATATTTATTCATGTTAAGTTTATCGGACTAGTGGGTGTCTTGACTAGTCCTCGTCACTACCTCACCGAGGTTACTCTTGATACTTACTGGCACCGCTGTGGTGTGCTCATACTACTCTTCTGCATATTTTTGTGCAGATTCCAGGATTCGCATAGCCGGCCGACTCATTGTTAAAAGTGCGGTTTTTGTTGTAGAGACTCAAGGTAAAACCGCTTCAGCGTTCGCGATTTCGTAGTCATCGTCTTATATTTTGTTCATACACTGTTGTACTTACTTCCGAACAATGGTAATTAAAAATTTTAGTATAAATTCTTAAAAGCTTATGACTTGTACTCGCCGAGTTTTGGGGAAGATGTGCAATGTATAGAGAGTTATCTCAAAAAGCATTTAAAAGTTTTGATATTATGATTTATGCTTATTTAATATTAGGCTTACCAGTCCTTAAGACTAGATGCCGGTACGATACCCAACGGAGGAAAATTTGGGTCGTGACAAGTGTTTTAATTCATAAGATGACCCTCTGGATAATCACACCAACAAACATTGCCCAAGAACCAATCATCACCATTATTAGTTGTACAACTCTTTCTTCCAACTATTTGACTTTAGCACCTTCAGATTTATTCATGGCTTCCATAGCAATTACGTTTTCTCTCAACTTGTTTCTTTCAATTGTAACTGCATACAAAGACGACTTGAATCTCTTATTTCAAGCTGGGAACCATCAGTGGATATTTCATCTTCCCATTCGAAATAACCACATGAATTATTCTGCCAAAGAAATATTTAAAAGAATCAATTATTTTCAAATCAAAACAGCTAGATATAGTAAAAAGATTAGACAGATCCACATAAAACACTTACCCTTGGTCGTGCACATTTATAAAATTTTCTACCGGGGTTAGTGGGAGTGGTTGATATGAAATGGTTGCAATAATACCACATCGACACCTTCTGTGAGAGGAAGTACTACTCTGCGACATTGAAACTCACCTGAGAAGACAAAGTAGAGAAAACGAGAAGAAAGAATTTGTGCCTGAACCCTAGTTTGTCATCGACTGAATATGATCTTGTGAGGGAGACTAATTAACGGGTTATAAGGGTGGGCGGGTTTCTAAAATAAATGTGTCAAAATTGCTTAGTTGGCAAATTATTTTAGGGGTCCCAGTGTCACGTAGGAAATCTGTTAGGGGTAGGGACAAATTTAAATACTTTACTAATAGTAGGTATGATTTTGGACGGAAAATCAAAACGGGTATTAAAGTGACTTTTTCAATAGTATAGGTACAAGTTTTGCTTTTTTCCCTTCTCTAATTAACTGCCGTTAAAAAGTAGAATCAGCCAACGGTTAAGTACTGAACATTCACAACCTTTAAAGACACATTCAATTAATTAGTTTCCTTGTTTAAATAATATCATCAAAGATAGAATGACAACAAAATCGTAACCTCCATTGACTCCACGAACCTTCTTTGACCTCTCCGCCCGATCACCTCTCTGAATATGCTATTTAACTACAATCGCATGCAATTTTTTCCCCATTATTTTTAAAAGTTACCTTTATTGCATAATCTTCCTCATTTCTCCGAATTTCGTATTCAATAAATTTCGTAAGATAAATACGTAGTTTGGATCAAAGTTACTTGGTTCAGTCGAACACATATACAAAGAGCTAGCTCCGCACCTGTGCAGAAGAAGGTGTAGATCCATATGGAGAATTGTTTGATAGTGAACAAACTTTATTTCTTACAAGTTACAACTAAAGAAAAACTTGAAAAATCAGTTACTTATAATTATATCTTAAGGATGAGTAGTTTTTCTCAAGAGTTTCTTCAAATCAAGCGGATACGGATATTACACATTACAAGCTCTGAAGGTGAATTTCTTTTCCTTAAAATAATATTTATGCTGTGTTATTTATTACTATTTAGGTATTTTCTAGATTGAAATTTATGTTAGAAAAAAACCTGACTATGGTTTGTGTTAATTTAGTTTGGTGTTGGAAAAAAAACACCCGACCATATTTGGTTTAGTTTGGTTTACTAAAAAAAAGTCAAACAGAAACCAAACCAATCCGACATTATATGTATAGAAGTTTTAAATATATTTAATACATAAAAATATTTATGGTAGTGTAGTTTATAAATATTTCTTAAGCTTTTTCATAGTTTTATCTTTTAGCATATTATTTCAAGCTTCAACTTATAAATTTTGGATGCTCCAATTTTATAGTCCATAAATGTTATTAACTCACATAAATCCAAAACCAAAATACTAGTGCTAATAAAAGACATTTAATTCAATTGTACTATGAATGAAAATAGTTTTGGATATCAATGTTTTAATTTTTTCATGGTTTAGATAAAATGTATAACTTGTTTGTGACGGCCGCAAAACCCCCGAGCCGTGATGGCGCCTATCGATGATACTAGGCTAGTCAATCCACTATGCATAACATAAGGAACTTTTCATTTAATTCAATGTTATTTGATATTTCATAAAAATTTCTTTTTTAGAATTTCAAAACAATTTAAAGATAGGTAAACATTTCAACTCTATCCCAAAACCCGAAGTCATCAGTCATGAGCATCTAAAGAAGTATAAGTCTAATGCACTGTCTCTAATACAATATAACTCTGAATGGGCAAGTACTGAAGTAGTAAGAACGAGAAGGCAGGGCAAATCTCCGTGAATCCCTGGGACAAGTAAACAGTTCACTCCGCCCTAGCACCTGGGGTCACGACCCCAAAACAACCGATCCTGATGGCGCCTGTCGTAGAATCAGGCAACCCACACCTTTCGTTTGGATTAAAGTTGTCTTCAGAAAAATCATTAATTTAGTAGCAAAAGTATCATTATAAATCCATTTATAAGTTTAACATCATTAAAAAAAAACAGTCCCAAAACTAGTGTCACTGAGGCACGAGCTACTATAAACACAATGTCGAAACTAAAGCTGACATAATACTATCTGAAGAAATTTAAATACAATAGGAAGATAAAGAAGGAGAAATTGAGGCTGCGATCGCCAGCTGCTACCTCGAAGACTCCCAAGAAACTCTGACAGCCAATCAACAGCCGCTACCAGGCCCCGATGTACCTGGATCTGCACACAAGGTGCACGGGGTAACGTGAGTACACCAACTCAGAAGTAACGAACCCAAACTATGGGTTGAGAGGTAGTGACAGACTAAACCTTAGTAAATGTAATAACAACAGTGTACAGAATTCAGGCATGTTCACAGTTCTAACAGATAATGAAAACAGAATATGTTCGATATGATAAGTAACTCATGTATAGCTCAGTATACTCTACATGCCAATGTATCAACAGTATGAAAATGCTCATAACTCTCACATAGAAGTCCACTCAGTATTGTATATGGCTCTCAGGCCCAGGGAAGATCCATCCCGGAATATACATAAACACATGTGACCGTAGGCACTCAGTACCGAGGAAGGCTAATCCATCCCCACGGAGAAGATCCATCTACGGGATACAAACACTCGAACAAGATCCATGTTCAAGGAAGATCCATCCCACAATATCATCACTATGCTCACCAGCGGTGTGTTACAGACTCCGGAGGGGCTCTTACATCCTAAGCGCTTTAATAAGCCAGATCCAGGCATAATCAATATATCATGTTGCGCCGTGAAGCCCGATCCCATATTTGTATCTCAATATCAGGCTCTCGGCCTCACTCAATCATCACTCTCCAGTCTCGCTCACATGGGCTCACAGATGCATGAACTAGCCCCAATCGATAATAATGTACAAAATCAACATTTACCAAGACTGACACATAATATGATATGCTATGACAAGACCAAATATATAACACAAATAAAACACATGAGATGACAGTAATGTATGACCACTCGGATCTCAACAGTATCGGCGTGAAGTCTCAACATAGTACTTAGCATGATTTCTAGCATGTTCACATTAACCACATTGATAGGAAACACGGATACCAATCAACAATAACTACTAAACGGTGCCATGGGATGAACCAGGCCACAAATCACCCGGTGCACGCCCGCACTCCCGTCACTTAGCATATGCGTCACCCTCATTATAATCATATAACATGTAGTTCGGGGTTTCGAACCCTCAGAACCAAGTTTAGAAACGTTACTTACCTCAAACCAGCTAAAAATCTAGCCCACAATGCCTTTGCCTCTAGACTCGGCCTCTGAATGCTCCAAATCTAACCAAAATCAGTATATTATCATCAATATACGCTAAAGGAATGAAACTTAAACGAAAAATTATCAAATTAACTCAAAAATTTCGAAATTTTCCAAACCTGACTCCCAGGCCCACATCTCGAAATTCGATAAAAATCACAAAACTAGAATTCTTATCCTTCCACGAGTCTACCCATATCAAATTCATCAAAATCCGACCTCAATTTCCCATTCAAATCCCCAAAAGAATACTCAAACTTTTCTTCCATATTTCCCCAATTTCGACTCTAATTTCTGGAATTAAATGATGAAATTCAAGACTAAATCATGGAATTAAACCAAATATGAGTGAAGAACACTTACCCCAATTACTCCACTGAAAATCTCCTCAAATTTCAACTTCTCCCGAGCTATCTAATGATTTTTGTGATATTGGACTTAAACCCTCGATTTTTGAATATAAACTGTCTACCCAGTTATTCCTTCTACGTGAATGCGGCGGTCCTCTCGCGTTCGCGTAGGCGAATCTCGCCTGACTCCAAAATTGCCCTTCGCGAACGCGGCCCATTGAGCACGAACGCATAAAACACTTCACTCAACCTCCGCGTTCGCGTCTCCAACTCGCGAGCACATATAACAAATTCCTCAGCTCTCCCATTTACTCTTCGCGAACGTGACCCCCCCCCCCCCCCCCCCCCCCCCCCCCCCCCCTCTCTCCACCTTCCTTTATTTTAAAAGCAGAAAGCAGAAAACAAAAAACAAANNNCCCCTCCCGCGAACGTGATGAACAAAATTTCTCTGCAACAGTACCAGAAAATCTACAAAGTATTAAGCCAAGAATAGGTCCGTTAACACCCCCGAAACGCACCCGAGGCCTCGGGACTTCAACAAAACATGCCAACAAATCCCATAACATCATTCAAACTTAGCCGAGCCTTCGAACCACTCAAAACAACTCCAAAACACTAAATCACCCTCGGATTCAAGCCTAAGAACTTAGAAACTTCCAAATTTCACATCGAAACCACCCAAAACACGTCTGATTGACCTCTAAATTTTCACACACCTCCAAAATTACACTACAAACCTACTCCAACTTCCGGAATTTCATTTCGACCCCGATAGCCTATATTCCACTGCCGACCAAAAATCACCAAAAAATCAATTTCGCCATTTCAAGCCTAATTCTACTCCGAACCTCAAAACCAAATTCCGATCACACCCCTAAGTCCCAAATCACCTAACAAAGCTATTTGAGCCCTAAAATCCACATTCTGAGGTCGTTTACCTATAAGTCAACTCTCGGTTGACTTTTCCAAGTATTAAGCTAACTTAAGAGACTAACGTCTTCTCACCACGACCAATCCGAACCTGAACCAACCGGCCCAACACAACTTAATTAGTCTAAGCAACACATGATAAAGCAAAAACAGGGAAAACAGGGCTAATCTCACGGAACGACCGACCGGGTCGTTACACTTGGATATGCATACAAAGTGCAGGGAGTAATGTGAGTATGCCAACTCAGTAGTAATGAAAGTAAATAAGGTCAGAGAAATATGAAACACATAAAAGCACGTCATCAAATCACAGTAAGTACAGTCTTTCTTTCCAAATGTATATATATATATATACCATCACGCTTAAAAACTGATTTTAGTTTAATCCTTTTGAGAATGTAATTTTTCAACAGTTTCAGTAAAATTTCCAACGAGATTAATGTAAAAGTGACATAAATCATAAGTAGCCTCTAGGGAAAAACATGCATCATAAACCCCCCCTCGGCATCATACCTCATAATCACTCGTAATCAGCCCCTCGGGCAACCTCACAGCCACTCATGACTCTCAATCACTCGTTACTCGGCAATCAGACTCACACTCATAGGTAATTGTGCTCACTGGGGGTGTACAGACTCCAGAGGGGCTCCTACAGCACAAGCGCTATAACAAGCCATCTCATGGCATAATCAATCAAGCTCTCGGCCTCTCATATATCATGAAATAGTACAACATGCTGCGGTGCGCAGCCCGATCCCAAAATATCCTCACAATACAGGACCTTGGCCTCACTCATTCAGAAACCTCTCAATCCACTCAGGCTATCAGTAAAACATGGGCTCAACCCAAAATATCATTTTGTAACGACCGGCCGGTCGTTTCGTAGAATTCACTCTATTATTCCTATTATTGCCTTGTCATGAACTAGTTATACTTTTTATGTTGTGTTGGATACGGATGATTTGGGTTCAGAATGGTTATAGTGAGAATTGAGACACTTAGTCTCTTAAAGTAGCCTTATAGTTAGAAAGTCAACTCCAATAGTAAACGACCTCGGAATGTAGATTTTATGGCTCAGATAGCTTCGTTAGGTGATTTGGTACTTAGGAGTGTGTTTGAAATGTAATTTCGATGATCGGTGTATAATTAGGCTTGAATTGACGAAAGTTAGTTTTTGGCGATTTTCGGTCGGCAGTGGAAAATAAGATATTAGGGTCGGAATGGAATTCCGGAAGTTGGAGCAGGTTTGTAATTTCATTTTGGATATGTGTGCAAATTTTCAGGTCAATTAGAGGTATTTTGGATGGTTTCGGCATTGTTGATGGAATTTAGAAATTTCAAAGTTCATAGGCTTGAATTCGATGTGATTTTGGTGTTTTTGCATTGTTATTGGTGTTTCGAGGGCTTGACTAAGTTTTAATGATGTTATGGGTTGTGTTGGTAGGTTTGGTTGAGGTCCCGAGGGCCTCGGGTGTGTTTCGGAAGGTGAAATGGACCAAGTTCGGAAGTGGGAAGTAGCAGATTTGCTGCTGTGTTGCAGGTTCTAATTTCTTCTATGCTATCGCATAGGCTAGTGTGTGGGGGCTCAGGATTTGTTATGTGCGATCCCCTTTGAGGTTTTGCGATCGCGTAGTTGTGGGAATGCAAGCAGTGCGATCGCGTGAAGGCTGGTGCGATCGCACAGTGTTGAGGGGTGTGGGATGGCTGGGGAAGATAAGGTTGTGCGAACGTGGTTGGGTGTACGCGATCGCGTAGAGGGAGGGGAGCCAGTGCTATGCGATCGCGTGAGAGGGATCGCGATCGCACAGTGTAAATAACTGGGCAGTATATATAAAGCCAATTCGTGACCTTTCTTCACTTCTCCACCATTTTTGAGCGGTATTGAAGCTTTTGAGATGGATTTTCTAGGAAACCAAAAGGGAATCACTTGGAGGTAAGATCCTTGACTTCATAACTCGATTATATGTGATTAAAGGCCTAATTAGTGGTGATAATTTGGGGGAAATCAGTGTCAAAAGGGGTAATTAGGGCTTGAGATTAAGAGAACTTCTAATGGGGATTTGAGGGGTAATTTGGACTCTGATTTCAGTGTTCTTGATATGTATAGACTCGTGAGAGGATGAGCATCATGATGGTATAAATTTTATCGATGTCTGAGATGTGGGCTCGGGGGTCAAGTTTGGCCAATTTCGAGAATTGTGGCTAATGTTGATATTTTCGGTTGGATTTCGTCTCCTTAGCATATTTTGATGTGATAAATCTGATTTTGATAGATTCAGAGCATTCGGGAGCCGTTTCGAGAGTCAAGAGTATTGCAGAGTAGCTTGTCGGGCTAGTTTGAGGTAAGTAATTACTTTAAATCTTGCACTGAGGGTATGAAACCCCACAATTAGCATCTTTTCACTATTTTGGAGTGACGCACACACTGGATGACGGGTGTGGGACGTGCACTAATTGGGGAACTTGAAATTTGTACTTCCGAGGCAACTAGTGAGTTGCGTATCCACTTTTAAATCACGCGATAAATAGTACTTTTATGCTTTTGATATATTTGGGTTGTAAGCCATGTATGGGGCTTGGTGCCGACCTGTTTAGACCCCTTGGGGGCTGTTTTCTGATATTTCTCACCGCGGTAACTATGATTTACACTCAGTCATTTGCGTATCTGATATATGATGGACCGGGCTGCATGCCGCAGCATGTTACACTGTTATAATATGCAGGGGGCCGAGTGCCAGAGTGATTGATGCCATGATTGGCTTGTTATAGCGCTTTGGTTGTAGGAGCCCCTCCAGAGTCTATACACCTCCAGTGAGCGCAGGTACTTACTGAGTGTGAGTGTTGAGTGATGAGTGATAGTGAGGTGCTGAATGACTGACACTGAGTGACTGTGAGGTGCTGAGTGACTGATACTGAGTGACTGTGAGGTGCTGAGTGATTTATACCGAGTGTTGAATTGGCCGAGAGGCAGCTTACGTTGATACTTTACCTGAGTATTTAATTATGATTCATTCATTTTTATACTGAGATTTCTTGGGAATTCTTACTGAGAAACATTGGAAATCATACTTGTTCAAAGGATTTTACTGAAACTTGTTTTAAACATCTTGACTAAATGTATACATTGTAAGAACTCAGTATTTTACTTATTGTGAATTAATGTTTTATAACAATGTGTTTCTTACCGTTCAGGCCTGATTTATTTCATTACTACTTAGTTGGCATAATCATCATTACTCCCTGCACCCCTATGTGCAGATTCAGGTGCTGGTACAGAGCGTTAGCCATCTTTGTCCGCGCGGAGTCAGAGTTGGGTTATCAAGGTAGCTGTCCAGCATCCACAACATCTCCATTTCCCTTTCCTTATTTTGTACTTAGTATTTCATTATGAGACTCGTATTATGACAGTATGATTACTGGTATTATTCTTAGATGCTTGTGACCTGTTGACTGCAGTTTTGGGGAATGGTTTTAAACTGTTAGCTTATTTTGCTTTGTTAAAGATTTAGCAATTATATACTTTTTATGAAGTGTTATTAATGATTTGGGAAATTTAACAAAAAGAAATGTATAATTATGTGATAGTTGGCTAGCCTAGTTCCACGATAGGCGCCATCACGACCGGTTAGGATTTTGGGCCGTGACAAGCTGGTATTAGAGCTCTAGGTTACATAGGACTCAACGGTCATGATCAGGTTTAGTAGAGTCTTGCGGATCGGTACGGAGACATATTTACTTATCTTCGCGAGGCTATAGAACTCTTAGGAAAAATCTCATTTCTTTAATTTTGTCGTGTCATTCTGTTGCTTCTGGAAATCTACACTCTTGTTGTTTCAATCTCTCAGAGATGGTGAGGACACACGCTACGGATCAAGTTGACCATATACCAGCTAGGCCAGCGAGAGGTCAAGGCCAGGGTCGAGGCCGTGGCAGGGATAGGGGACCAGCCCGTGCTGCAACCGGGACAGTACCAGTGGATCCCTCTACTATTCAGGATCAGGTTCCCGTCGCGGGTGCTCCAGCACGACAGGCTAAGGCACCGGTAGTGCCCATCATTATTTCGGGTCTTCAGGAGACCTTGGTTCAAATTTTGACAGTGTGTACTAGCTTGGCTCGGGCAATTGTTGTGTCTACTACTGCCGGTACATCTCAAGCCGGGGGAGACACTCAGACTCCAGCTTCCCGGGCACCTGAGGAGGTTGTACAGGGCCTTCAGACACTGGGGCAGTCCCAGCCCGACCTGTTGCTCCAGTTTAGGACTATGTGGTTCCAGCTATGCCCGAGGATGAGAAGCGCAGGTTGGAGAGATTCAACAAACTTCAGCCTCGGACTTTCAGCGGCACAGAGGGCGAGGATGCCTAGGGTTTTCTTGATAAGTGTCAGAGCATACTCCGTACTACTGGGATTCTGGAGACCAGTGGGGTCTCGTTTGCTACATTTCAGTTTGCTGGTGTTGCTTTCACTTGGTAGGAGTCTTTCGAGAGGCGTAGGCCTGTTGGTTCAGCACCCTTCACTTCGTAGCAGTTCTCCACTATCTTTTTGGAGAAGTATGTTCCTCAGCCCCATAAAGAGGAGCAGCGCAGGCATTTTGAGCAGCTGCGCTAGGGAGAGCTATCAGTTACACAGTACGAGAAGCAGTTTTCTGAGTTGGCTCGTCATGCTACTGAGTTAGTCCCTACTGATAGGGAGAGGATCAGGAGGTTTTTATATGGCCTCACTTACCAGCTCCGCATTTTGATGACCAGGGAGAGAGTGTCTGGTGCTACCTTCGAGCATGTTGTTGACATTGCTTGGGATATTGAGTTGGTTTGCAGGCAGGAGCAAGAGGAGAGGGATGCCAAGAGGCCTCGGGGATCAGGTAGCTTCAGTGGTGCCCCTTCTAGTGGGGGAGGTCAAGCAGGTGGAGGTCAACCACGTATCTATGCACTTCTATCTAGGCCTGATGCCATGGCCTCTGATGCGGTGATCACAGGTATTATCTCAGTCTATCACAGAGATGCTTTGGCTTTATTTGACCTTGGTTCCACATACTCTTATGATTTGTCATATTTTGCTCACTTTCTGGATATGCCCCGTGAGTCTTTAGTTAAGTCTGTTCATGTGTCGACTCCGATGGGAGATACTATTGTTGTGGACCGTTTTTATCGGTCATGTGTGGTATCTATTAGGGGTCTAGAGACTCGAGTGGACTTGTTGTTACTCAGCATGGTTGATTTTGATGTGATATTGGGCATGAATTGGTTATCCTCATGTCATGCTATTCTTGATTGTCATGCTAAGACCATGACCTTGGATATGCCCAGAGTTCCGAGAGTTGAGTGGAGAGAGTATATTCCTCGCATGGTGATTTCTTACTTGTAGGCTCAGCGTATGGTTGAGAAGGGATGTGTATCTTATCTGGCTTTCGTGAGGGATGTTAGTGGTGAGACTCCTTTTGTTGATTCTGTGCATGTGGTCCGTGATTTTCCTGACGTATTCCTTGCAGACCTTCCAGGAAGCAACCTGACAGGGACATTGATTTTGGTATTGACTTGGTGTCAGGCACCCGGCCTATCTCTACTCCACCTTATCGTATGGCACTAGTGGAGTTGAAAGAATTGAACGAGCAGCTTCAGGAACTCCTAAGATAAGGGGTTCATTCGGCCTAGTGTGTCACCTTGGGGTGAACTGGTGTTGTTTGTGAAAAAGAAGGATGGTTCTATGCGCATATGTATTGATTATCGGCAGTTGAACAAGGCTACGATGAAGAACAGGTATCCTTTGCCTCGTATTGATGACTTGTTTGACCAACTTCAAGGAGCTAGAGTGTTCTCCATGATTGACTTGAGTTTCGGGTATCATTAGTTGAAGATTCGGGATTCTGACATTCCGAAGACTACTATCAAGACCAAATATAGCCACTATGAGTTCCTTGTTATGTCATTTGGGCTGAACAATGCCCCAACAGCCTTTATACACATGATGCATAGCGTGTTTCAGCCTTATCTTGATACTTGCATCATTGTGTTCATTGGTGACATCCTGGTATATTCTCGTAGCCAGGACGAGCATGCACAACATTTGAGGGTCGTGTTGTAGAGGTTGAGGGAGGAGAAGCTTTATGCGAAGTTCTCCAAATGTGAGTTTTGGCTTGGTTAAGTAGCTTTCTTGGGGCACATGGTGTCTAGTGAGGGTATTCAGGTTGATTCAAAGAAGATTGAGGCGGTGCAGAGTTGGCACAGACTGTCCTCAATTTTAGAGATTAAGAGTTTCCTTGGTTTGGCGGGATATTACCGTCGCTTTGTGGAGGGATTTTCTTCTATTGTGTCACCCTTGACCAGATTGACCCAGAAGGGTGCTCCATTCAGATGGTCCGATGAGTGTGAGGAGAGCTTTCAGAAGCTTAAGTAAGCATTGACCACAACTCCGGTATTGGTTCAGGTTCTTATAGAGTCTAATGTGGTGCTTATAAAGTTGGCTTGGGAGCGATATTGATGTAGGACGGTAGGGTTATTTCCTACGCGTCTATACAGTTGAAGGTGCACGAGAAGAATTATCTAGTGCACGATCTTGAGTTAGCTGCTATTGTTCACGCCTTGAAGATTTGGCGCCATTATTTGTATGGGGTGCAGTGTGAGATTTTCACCGATCATCGTAGTTTGTAGTACCTGCTGAAGCAGAAGGACTTGAATTTGCGTTAGAGGAGCTGGTTAGAGCTTCTGAAGGATTATGACCTCACTATTTTATATCATCCGGGGAAGGCCAATATGGTGGCTGATGCCTTGAGTCGCAGAGCAGAGAGTTTGGGGAGTCTAGCCTACCTTGCAGTAGCAGAGCGACCTTTAGCACTTGATGTTTAGGCTTTAGCAGGTGAGTTGGTGAGATTGGATTTGTCAAAGCCCCCGCGGGTATTAGCTTATGTATTCTCCAGGTCTTTTCTTTATGATCAAATTAGAGCACGCCAGTATGATGACTGACACTTTCTAGTTATTCAGGACAAGGTCAGTCGAGGTGATCCCAGAAATGTGACTATTGGTGATGACAGGGTTATGAGGATGCAGGTCCGTATTTGCATGCCCAATGTGGATGGGCTTCGAGAGTTGATATTAGCAGAGGCCCATAACTTGCGGTATTCCATCCATCCGGGTTCTGAGAAGATGTACCAGGATCAGAGACAGCAGTATTGGTGGCGGCGGATGAAGAGAGATATTGTTGAGTATGTATCCCGGCGTCTCAACTATCAGCATGTCAAGTATGAGCACCAGAGGCCTGGTGGATTATTTCAAAGGTTAGATATTCCGGAGTGGAAGTGGGAGCGGATCACCATGGACTTTGTAGTTGGTCTTCCATAATCTTCAAGGAGATTTGATGCTATTTGGGTCATTATGGATCAGCTGACCAAGTCCGTACACGTCATTCCTGTTAGTACTATTTATACTTCGGAGCGGTTAGCTGAGATCTACATCAGGGAGAATGTCCGATTGCAAGGGTTCCAGTTTCTATCATTTCTAACAGAGGTACTCTGTTTTGGAGAGCCATGCAGAGAGGTTTGGGTACTCAGGTAGAGTTGAGCTCTGCATTTCCTCCTTAGACCGACGGGCAGTTAGAGCGGACTATTCAGATCTTGGAAGAAATGTTGCGGGCCTGTGTCGTTGATTTTGGGGGTTCATGGGACCAGTTTCTCCCACTCATAGAGTTTTCATATTATAACAGCTACCAGTCCAGTATTCAGATGGCCCCGTATGAGGATTTATATGGCAAGAGGTGTAGATCTCCGGTTAGTTGGTTTGAGCCAGGTGAGGCTAGGCTATTGGGCACAGATTTGGTTCAGAATACGTTGGAGAAGGTGAAGTTGATTCAGGAGCGACTTCGTACGGCGCAGTCTAGGAAGAAGAGTTATGCGGATCGGAAGGTCCGAGATGTGTTTTTCATGGAGGGAGAGTAGGTACTGCTGAAGGTGTCACCCATGAAGGATTTTATGAGGTTCGGGAAGAGGGGAAAGCTGAGTCCCCGATTTATTGGGCCGTTTGAGGTTCTTCAGAGGATTGAAGAGGTGGCTTATACACTTGCCTTGCCACCCAGCTTATCGAGTGTTCATCCGGTTTTCCATGTGTCAATGCTCCGGAACTATATTGGTGACTCGTCTCATGTTTTGGACTTCAGCACAGTTCAGCTCGAGGGTGACATGTCATATGAGGTAGAGCCGGTGGCTATTTTGGGTCGTCAGGTCAGAAAGTTGAGATCTAAGGATATAACTTTAGTGAAGGTGCACTGGAGAAGGCAGCTCGTAGAGGAGGCTACTTGGGAGACCGAGCGGGAGATACGAAGCAGATATCCTCACTTGTTTGAGACTCCAGGTATGTTTCTAGACACGTTCGAGGAGGAACGTTTTTTTAAGAGGGGGAGAATGTAATGACTCGGCTGGTCATTCCGTAGAATTCGCACTATTATTCTTGTTTTTGCCTTGTCATGTATTGGTTATACTGTTTATGATGTGTGTAGAGTCATATGATTTGGGTTCAGAATGGTTGTAGTGAGAATTGAGACACTTAGTCTCTTAAAGTAGCCTTATCGTTGGCAAAGTAAACCGGGAGTTGACTTGTTGCTAAACGACCTCGAAATGTGGATTTTGTGGCTGGGATAGCTTCGTTAGGTGATTTGGGACTTAGGAGTGTGTTCGGAATGTAATTTCGATGTCCGGTGTAGAATAAGGCTTGAATTGGCGAAAGTTAGTTTTTGGCGATTTTCGATCGGCAGTGAAAAATAGGCTATCGGGGTCGGAATGGAATTCTGGAATTCGGAGAGATGCGTAATGTCATTTTGTATATGTGTGCAAATTGTCAGGTCAATCAGAGGTATTTTGGATGGTTCGACATCGTTGGTGGAATTTAGAAATTTCAAGTTTCATAGGCTTGAATTCGATGTTATTTTGGTTACGTTGTTTTTGGGGTTTCGAGGGCTCGACTAAGTTTGAATGATGTTATGGATCGTGTTGGTAGGTTTGGTTGAGGTCCCGAGGGCCTCAGGTGTGTTTCGGGAGGTGAAACGGACCAAGTTCAGAAGTGGGAAGTAGCAGATTTTCTGGTGTGTTGCAGGTTCTAATTTCTTCTATGCAATAGCGCGGAGTTTTATGCGATCGCATAGGCCACTGTGTGGGGGCTCATGATATCTACTGTCTGATCGTCTTAGAGGGGTTGTGATCGCGTATTGTGGGAATGCAAGCAGTGCAATCGCGTGAAGGCTGGTGCGATCGCACAGTGTTGAGGCGCATGAGCTGGCTGGGGAAGATAAGGTTGTGCGAATGCGGTTGGGTGTACGCGATCACATAGAGGGAGGATAGATAGTTCTATGCGATCGCGTGAGAGGGATCGCGATCGCACAGTGTAAATAACTGGGCAGTATATATAAAGCCAATTTGCGACCCTTTTTCACTTTTTCACCATTTTTTAACGGGATTGAAGCTTTTGAGAGGGATTTTTGAGGAAACCAAAGAGGAATCACTTGGAGGTAAGATCCTTGATTCTTAACTCGATTATATGTGATTAAAGTCCTAATTAGTGATGATAATTTGGGGAATATCATTGTAAAAAGGGATAATTAGGGCTTGAGATTAAGAGACCTTCTAATGGGGATTTTAGGGGTCATTTGGACTACGATTTCGGTGTTCTTGATATGTATAGACTCGTGAGAGGATTAGGATAATGATGGTGTACATTTTATAGAGTTCTGAGATGTGGGCCCGGGGGTCAATTTTGGCCATTTCGGGAATTGTGCCTAATGTTGATATTTTTCGATTGGATTTTATCTCCTTAGCATATTTTGATGTGATAAATCTGATTTTGATAGATTTGGAGCATTCAGGAGCCGATTCGAGGGTCAAGAGTATTGCGGAGTAGCTTGTCAGACTAGTTTGAGGTAAGTAATACTTTAAATCTTGTCCTGAGGGTATGAAACCTTGGACTTAGCATCCTTTTACTATTTTGGAGAGACGCACACACTGGATGACGGGTGTGTGACATGCACTAATTGGGGAACTTTAAATTTGTACTTCCGAGGCATCTATTGAGTTGCGTATCTACTTTTAAATCACGTGATAAATAGTACTTTTATTCTTTTGATATATTTGGGTTGTAAGCCATTTATGGGGCCTCGTGACGACCTGTTTAGACCCCTTGGGGGTTGTTTTCTAATATTTCTCACCGTGGTAACTATGATTTACACTCAGTCGTTTGTGTTAAACTATTTTCAATACTCAGATTTGTTGATATTATTTCATGATATAAAATACTGTTTTGGGTCAATAACCCCGTTTATTTATGGCCCGAGTGGCATTTTGAGAGTTTCTGACTGATTGAGGCCGAGAGCCAATATAGTGAGAATATATGATGGATTGGGTTGCACGCCGCAGCATGTTACACTGTTATGATATGTGGGGGGCTGAGTGACAGAGTGATTGATGTCATGATTGGATTGTTATAGCGCTTGGGATGCAGGAGCCCCTATGGCGTCTGTACACCCCCAGTGAGCGCAAGTACCTACTGAGTGCGAATGCCGAGTGATAAGTGATGGTGAGGTGCTGAGTGAATGATACTGAGTGATTGTGAGGTGTTGAGTGACTGATACTCAGTAACTGTGAGGTGCTGAGTGACTGATATTGAGTGTTGAATTGGCCCGAGGGGCAGCTTACGTTGATACTTTACCTGAGTATTTAATTACGATTCATTCATTTTTATACTGAGATTTCTTGGGAATGTTTACTGAGAAACATTGGAAATCATACTTGTTCAAAGGATTTTACTGAAACTAGTTTTAAACATCTTGACTAATTGTGTACACCGTTACAACTCAATATTTTACTTATAGTGAATTGATGATTTGTTACTGTGTGTTTCTTACCGTTCAGACCTGATTTATTTTCATTACTACTGATTTGGCGTACTCATCATTACTCCCTGCACCCCTGTGTGCAGATTCAGGTGCTGGTACGGAGTGTTAGCCATCTTTGTCCACGCAGAGTCAGAGTTGGGTTATCGAGGTAGATGTCCAGCATCCACACCATCTCCATTTCCCTTTCCTTATTTTTTACTTAGTATTTCGTTCTGAAACTTCATATTATGACAATATGAATACTGGTATTATTCTTAGATGCTCGTGACCTGTTGACTCCAGTTTTGGGGAATGGATATAGACTGTTAGCTTATTTTGCTTTGTTAAAGATTTAGCAATTATATACTTTTTATGAAGTGTTATTAATGATTTGGGAAATTTCACGATAGGAAATGTGTAATTATGTGATAGTTGGATAGCCTAGTTCCACGATAAGCGCCATCACGGTCGGTTAAGATTTGGGGTCATGACAAGTTGGTACCAGAGCTCTAGGTTACATAGGACTCAACGGTCATGAGCAGGTTTAGTAGAGTCTTGCGGATCGGTACGGAGATGTTTGTACTTATCTTCGAAAGGCTACAGAACTCTTAGGAAAAATCTCATTTCTTGAATTCTGTCGTTCCATTCTGCTGCTTTTGGAAATCTACACTCTTGTTGTTTCATTCTCTCATAGATGGTGAGGACACACGCTACGGATTAGGGTGACTAGACACTAGCTAGGCCAACGAGAGGTCGAGGCCGTGGCAGAGGTAGGGCACAAGCCCGTGCAGCAGTCGGGACAGTACCAGTGGATCCCACTACTATTCAGGATCAGGTTCCCGTCGCGGGTGCTCTAGCAGGACAAGCTCAAGCACCAGTTGTGCCCATCATTATTCCGGGTCTTCAGGAGACCTTGGCTCAAATTTTGACAATGTATACTAGCTTGGCTCTGGCAGTTGTTGTGTCTACTACTGCCGCTACATCTCAGGCCGGGGGAGGCACTCAGACTCCAGCTGCCCGGACACCTGAGGAGGTTGTACAGGGCCTTCAGACACTGGGGGCAGTCCCAGCCCAGCCTGTTGCTCCAGTTTAGGACTATATGGTTCCAGCTTTGCTCGAGGATGAGCAGTGTAGGCTGGAGAGGTTCAGCAAACTTCAGCCTCCGACTTTCAGCGGCACAGGCACTGGTGCTGCTTTCACTTGGTGGGAGTCTTTCGAGAGGCATGATTACTCGTATTATTCTTAGATGCTCGTTCTGAGACTTCGTATTATGACAATATGATTACTCGTATTATTCTTAGATGTTCGTGACCTGTTGACTCCAGTTATAGGGAATGGTTATAGATTGTTAGCTTATTTTGCTTTGTTAAAGATTTAGCAATTATATACTTTTGATGAAGTGTTATTAATGATTTGGGTAATTTCACCAAAGGAAATGTGTCATTATGTGATAGTTGGCTAGCCTAGTTCCACGATAGGCGACATCACGCCCGGTTAGGATTTGGGGTCGTGACACATTTTATGCATCAAATAAAGTGAATAAGACTGAGTTTCGAAAGCAGTTAAACATAGCATGACTGAGTGTAATTTAAATCAACACAGTGAGGAAACAGGTGTAAAAGCCCCTAAGGGTCCAAACAACTTGGTACGAGACCCATGTACGGCATTCAACCCAAAACATAGTAATAATCTAATAAAACATAAAACATCATATGATTTATAGTCAAATACGCAACTTAATAGTTGCTACGGGACGGACCAAGTCACAATCCCCAACGGTGCACGACACACACTCTTCATCTAGCATGTGCCACTTAAAAATAGTGATACAATATAAAATCAGAGGTTTCATACCCTCAGGACAAGATTTACAATCATAACTTACCTCAAACCGGGTGAAAATCTACTTCGCGATGCCGTTTCCACTCGACTCGACCTCAAATCGCCCCGAATCTATTCAAAATCAGATTCATACCACCAATATATGCTAACAAAGCCCACACGAAAATAATCAAATTACGTCTAAAATTCCAAAATTGGCAAACCCGACCCTAGGGGCCCACGCCTCAGAATCCGATAAAAATTTCAAAATTAGAATACTTACACTCTCACGAGTCCATATATAACAAATACATCAAAATCTGACAACAAACGGCCTCTCAAATCCTTAAATCAAAGTCTCCTACCCTTCGGTTCGTGTGCAATGGAGAGGTCAGCCTGTTGAGGCAGCTACTTGGGAGTCTGAGTCGGACATGCGGAGTAGAAATCCCCACTTATTCGCCAGCTCAGATACTATTCTATGTCGGTTCAAGGACGAACGTTTATTTTAGAGGTGGAGAAGGCGATGACCCAAAGGGTCATCTTATGTTTTTAGCCTAATCTGGTGTACTGCCTTCAAAACCTCATTTATCTCTCGTCGATTTGCATGCGCAGTCCGGCCGCATTTCCGAAAATCCTTTATGTATAAATTTGAGAAAATAATAATTTTAGCCTTTAAAAATTGATTTTTTGTTGATTTTGGTCAACGTTTTGAGTAAACGGACCCGATCCCGTGTTCTGACGATCTCGATGGGTCCGTAATAAAATATGGGACGTGGGCATATGCGCAGAATCAAATTCCGAGGTCCCAAGACCGATAAATGAATTTTTGATGAAAATTGTAAGATTGAAAATCCATGGAGTTAAAGAAAATGATTAATGTTTGATCTCGTTGGTATCGGGCCTGTCTTTTGATTCCGAAGCCTAGTACGGGTTTAATAAGATATTTAAGTCATGTCTGTGAAATTTGGTGAAAACGGAGTTTATTTGACATGATTCGGACCTTTGGTCGATAAATTAGAAGTTTTGAAACTATCTTGAAAATTTCATGCAATTTGGTGCTAAATTCGTAGTTTTAGGTGTTATTTTGGCGATTTGATCGTGAGTAAGTTTGTATGATATTTCTAGACTTGTGTGCATGTTTGGTTTGGAGCCCCAAGGGCTCGGGTGAATTTCAGATAGGCTATAGAGTGATTTGGGACTTAGAAATTTTGCTTGTGTAGTAGTACCTGTTGCAAGCCTCTGATCTCGCAATTGCGAGATCTGGCATCACAATTGCGAACTCATCAGGTTCCGCATTTGCGAGGCCTTTATCGCAAATGCAATCAAAGGCTGGGCTGTGCAGTACTCGCAAATGCGAGGAAATATTCGCAATTGCGAGGTTAGTGGGAGGGGTATAAATCGTAAATGCTACCAAACCTTCGCATTTGCGAAGGGAGTATGGGGAGGGGTTCTTTGAAATTGCGACCAGTTGGTTCGCATTTGCGACAACAGTAGAAATGCGATAGGTTCGCATTTGCGATACCTTTCTCGCATTTGCGAGCTTCGCAATTTGTGAAGCTTAGGTCGCAAATACGACATCCGCAGCTGGGTAAAAAGGAACTTAGACGGGATTTTTCATTCATTCTCCCATTTTTCAAAACCTAAACTTCAAGAGGAAATTTTCTAAAGGCCAATTCTTCCTCTAATCAAAGGTAAATGATTCTTAACTCAATTCTTTCAATCTTTTACTTCCTTTAACAAGTATTCAACCTAGAATCTAAGATTGTCATGGGGGAATTAGGGATTTTAGAACTTAAGAATTTTGAAATTTGGGGATTTAGATCTCAGATTGAGGTTAGATTCCAAAACCAATTGGATATTCGGGCTCGGGGGTGAATGGGTAATCGGATTTTTGTCCGAACTTAGGGTTTTGAACAAGCGGGCCCGGGCTCGATTTTTTTACTTTTTGGGGAAAATGATGGGAAGCATATAATTATGCATTGGAATTGGTTTCTTTAGCGATAAATGATGTTATTTCGGAACGGATCAAATCAGAAACGACTAATTAGTTAATCATGAATTTTTTTTATGTAATTAGAGTTATACCATAAGTAGAATTCCTCTACTATATAAAGGGGAGTTCTAATCATTTGTAGGACATATTGTTCACACATATCAAAGCAATATAACACTTTCTCTCATGCTTATACATTCTTGTTCATTAGTTTACTTCTGCTTTATTCATAATTGTTCTAATATCGAGCAGTTCGAGGGTACTTTAGCTTGAGGACTGAGTTACGTTTCAACACTGGGTTGCTCCACCTTATTGTTAATTTATATTATTAATCTTCATATTTTTTAATTGGTATTAGGTGAAATCACGTATACTTAAAACTACATTATAAGTTTAATTATTATCCTATTTTATGAGTAAACATAGATATAAATGGATAAAACATTAAAAAAGAAATTAAAAGAGGCTAGAGGATAGAAAAAGGGTGTGGTTTGACGAATGAAACTAGCTAGAAGTGGTCTAAGCGGACGTGAAATGGAAATATTAGAGATATTTTTGCCTTATTTTGATTCCCTTCCCTTTGTTATGGATATTTTTGTACCGAATTTGGGTGTATGTAAAAAGCTCTTGACAAATTCTCGAACAACTTATTTGGTTTAATTTATTCAAAAATATTCTACAATTTCTTTTTCCAGAAATGTTTTCTTTAAAAAAATTATCCGGAACCTCTTATCCAAATGCATTTTTTTTAGTTTTGTGCAAATATTTTATCAACGATATTTTCTCAAAATTTTCATACTGGGAAAGATACATCATGAATCTTAAATTAATAAATCATTTTCCTTTTGAGGAAAAAGAGGGTTATTAAGGGCTTATAAATTAATATTATCTCCTCTTTTCAGATGGTAATTTCTGTTGAGTATTGAAATTTAAGCCACGTGTAATCAAGTAGATTGTTTGACTTGTTCCATATACTGGTGTTAGAACTTACACAATACGCGGATAACTTGATACAATATTAATCTTATAAATTATAATTTAATATATTATATTATTTTAATAAATTTTAGTTATTATTTTATTATTTAATAATGTGTAGAAATATAACAAAATCTATACAAAATCAAAGGTTATACTCAGGGTCGGTTTTTGGGTAAAGCCTCTAAAGCCCAAGCTTTAGGTCCAATTTTATGGGGCCTCATTTTTTACCCAATACTTTTTTTTTAATTAAGTATTTTTACTTTTATTACATATTTTGTTACAAAATAAAACAAAGATATTTTGGTTTCATAAAAATGGGCTCCTAACGTATAAATGCAAAATTCACGAAAGGAATCAAGTTATTATTCAATTTTCTTTAGTCTTTTTCTCATTAAATATTATGTAAACCTTTTCCACTTTTTTTCTTGGTTTGCACAATATTCAATTTCCCTTTCTAATCTTTCTTAACTCTCACCAAACGTTACTACTATTGTATTTTTTCTTTGTGCCTCCAAGAGATCATATTGTTTCGTATTTTTAGTCAATCAAGCTAAAGCCTGCCAGAAGTATATCGAAAGCAGCAAATATTTATTTTCACATCAAATTAATGAATCAGGTTCTTCTATTCCAACTTTTTAGTACCAGTTTTCATCTATGTTTGTTTTTCTTGATATTTTCAATACATACGCATATATTATCCTTTTAGTATTTATTCAAATTTAAATATGCCAAATATAAAGTATGAATTCAGTTATTCAAAACATAAAAAAAAAAACTGAATCTTTGATACAATCCCAAAAAGAAGAAATGTTAGTACTCTAATTGATATACTCAATATAAAAAGACTTGATTCTTTTTCAAATGCTTATATTGCATATAGAATAATGGTAACAGTTCCTGTAACAATTGTCTCGGGTCATCCTCGATCACAAACTAAAAATTTGAAATAAGTTTTAAATTAAAATTGATAAAATCTTGCTTAAGATCAACCATGGTGCAAGAGATAAATGGATTAACTATATTATCAATTGAAAAATAACTATTATAAGAAATTGATTATAAAATAAATATTCATAATTTTGCATCTGAAAAAGCTAGAAAATTATATTTCAAACAAATAATATATATGAAAGTTTAATTAAAGGCCTCTTATAAAAATTTGGCTTTAGGCCCCCAATAGTATTGAGCCTCCCCTGGTTACACTTCATATAGTAATCAAATAAATTGTTTGTTGCTCATTTTTTTTAATTAAATTAGCAAATATTTAGTATTGTACATTTACTAATGTGACTTTTTATTAGCTTGTCGCTTGACATTTTGATACTACTTCTCTTTTAATATAACATAGATATATTTTCTTACTTAGAATTTTTTTATAATAGTTTCCTTATAAATTTAGATTCAAAATTAGTAACTAATTATTAACTAACTGTAACGACACAGACGGTCGCTTTGCGTATTAGGATCCCGTCCCCTTAAATAAAATCTTCCATAGAGTCTACTCGTGCTTTAAGACTTGCGGGAGCGGGTGGTTCAGGATTTGGGACTGGTTTGGGTGATTAAGGAACACTTGGTTCCTTAAGGTTGGCCTATTTTGGCCAAGTTTGACTTCGGCCAACATTTTGAGCAAACGACCTCGGAATTGAGTTCTGACAGCTCCAGCAGTTCCATATGGTGATTTCCGACTTGGGCGTATGCTCGGCTCGAGATTTCGATGACCCGGGAGCATTTCGGCGCCCGGAATGGAAATTAGGATTTCCTTATGTTTGAAATTTGAGTTGGGATGTGATTTTATGCTATCGAGGTTCGAACGGATTTTCGGTACCGAGAATAGTTTTCTATAGTCATTTATGACTTGTCTGCAAAATTTGAAGTCATTTCGAGTACTATAGGCCTGTTCGGTGCAGTGAAGTGAGTTCTAGAATTCTTAAGTTCTTAAGTTGATTCAATTTGGTTTTGGGGTTGAATTTTGAGTTTCGTTGTTGTTTTTCGTGTTCCGGAAGTTCAAGCGAGTTCGTATCATGAATACAGACTTGCCGATGCTTTTAGACGGGGTCCCAGGGGCTCGAGTGAGTTTTAGACCCCCGGGAGCTAAGTTGGAAAAACCAGATTTTTGCTGTCTGGTTTCCTTCTCTGCGATCACAGAAGGAGGGTTGCGATCGCGGAGAACGAATTTGCTGGGCTGGTGATTGTTCATTGCGATCACAGTTTCCCCTTTGTGATCGCGGAGGGTCGAGTCTTGGGTCTTCGCGATCGCACTCCTGTCTTCGCGATCGTAGAAGGCTGGAACCCATACCTTCGCGATCGCAGCCCATCTTCGCGATTGCATAGAGTCGCATCTGGGCCGAGCACATTTGTTCTTTGCGATCGCAGGACCTCAGCCGCTATCGTAGAGGTCTGTCTAGTTGGCGTTCGCGATCGAAGCCCAGTGTTGCGATCGCAGTGAAGCTTTAACTAGGCAGTGTTGTTTAAGACGAGAATTAGGCCATTTTCTCCATTGGTGTCTTCTTCCTTGAGCTCCTAGAGAAATTTCAAGAGGCCAACTTCACTTTGCTGATTAAGGTAAGTAAATTCCATAATCTTACTAGTTTTGAACATCAATTCCTAGTTAGATTCTCTTCCAAATTATCCAAATTCATGAACTTGGGTAGTAATTTAGGGATTTTTTGGAAATTGGTGAATTCTCCGTTCTAGACCATGAATTCAAGTAAAACTTGCATAATTGTGATCCTTAGGCTTCGGGTGTTTTATTCCTTTAAGAATTTTCGAAATCCAAACGTGTGGGCCCGGGGTCGAAGTTCCGAATTTCTTCAAGAATGCCTAATCTTAGGATGTTTGGTTAATTCTTCTTACTTGAGTTTAAATTGATTCAATTATACAATATTTGGCTAGTTGCAAGCCGTAGAGAGTAGATTTTGGAGATTCGGGTGCATCCTTGATCCGAGGGGTGTTTTCGTCACGAGGTGAGTCTCATTTCTAACCTTGTAAGATGGAATTGTCCCCCTAGGTAACTTTAAATGCTATGTGTACTTGTTTGGGGCTACGTGTGAACCATGTGACGAGAGTCCATACGTAGTGTCTATTATTGCTTTGTCCGGGTAGTTAGGCCACATCATATTCATTGTTTTCCCCTGTCGTGATGTAAATATGCTCTGTGCTCTCGTAATGATTGGTAATGTTTCGTCTAAAGGATTGTGATATTTGACTCGTTTCAATTGTACTTGTGTATCATTTATGGGATCGGGCCGTACGCCATGGCGGAGTGAGAGAGTGATTACATTTATGGGATCGGATCGTACGCCACGGCGGAGTAAGAGAGTGATTACATTTATGGGATCGGGCCGTATGACACGGCGGAGTGAGAGAGTGATTACATTTATCGGATCGGGTCGTACGCCACGACGGAGTGAGAGAGTGATTACATTTATGGGATCGGGTCGTACGCCACGGCGGAGTGAGAGAGTGATTACATTTATGGGATCGGGCTGTACGCCACGGCAAGGTGAGAGAGTGATTACAGTTATGGGATCGGGTCGTACGCCACGGCGGGATAGAGAGTGACTACATTTATGGGAGCGGACCATGCGCCACGGCGGATATAAGACTTGTGTGACGTTATTTTATCCCGATGGTCTTCTTGTTGCCTAGTACCAAACTGTTATTTGGATACTTGATATAGATGCATTCTGTTGTTTATTTGTCTTACATGCCTACTGTTTTCCTTATATCCTGCCTATTATTATCACTGTTGGACCTTAGTGAGTATCGAGTCGACCTCTCATCACTACTTCTTCAAGATTAGACGGGATACTCACTAGGTACATATTTACTTATGTACTCATGTTGTACTTCCTCTTCTTCTGTACTTGATTATACAGGTCCAGAGGCTGGTACTTCTGACTATCAGGCAGGTTCTAGATACTGATTGTGTGATTAGACTTCACGGTGAGCTACTCTTCCTGGCGATCCTTGGCAGCACCCTGGAGTTTCTTTTGTCATTTTCCCTGTCTATTTCATTCAGACTGTGGACTTGTACATATATTATCACTGCATATTCTGATAGTTGCCCGTGACACTCGTGACACTAGTTCCTGGAACACACGTAGTATATATATTTTGGGTTTGGGCTGTATATTTATATATGTGTTTTGTCTTGGCCCTGTGCCTTCACGATTTCATTGTCATATCATGCTATCATCATGTTAAATTGTTTAAAACTGGTAATCTCCGACATGTTTAATCAGGCTTGAAAGGTTCATCACCTAGTGTCTTTTATATTGGCTTGCCTAACCCCGTGGTTGGGCGCCATCGCGACCTGAGTTAGGATTTGGGGCGTGACAACGTGGTATCAGAGCTTTAGGTTCACGTAGTCTCACGAGTCACGGGAAAACCCAGTAGAGTCTTGCGGATCGGTACAGAGACGTCTCTACTTATCTTTAGGAGGCTACAGGGCGTTAAGAAATTCCTTTTGTTCATATCCTATCGTGCAATCGATGATGTACTCAAATTGATCTTCTACTCTCTCACAGATGGTGAGGACGCGTGCTTCTCATGTTCCTGATCCAGGGGAGGCCGCTACCCCCGCCTCTATAGGCCGTGGTAGGGGAAGGGGTAGGGCTCCTGTTTGAGGTAGGGAACGAGGGCGTCCCAGAGCTGTACCAGTTGCACCGCTTGATGATACTATTATCGAGGAGCATGATGAGTTGCCTCCAGTTTCTCCTACTTCAGCGGATTTTATGACGGCGTCAGGCTTCTAGGAGGTCATGGGCCGCATGTTGAGATTTATGGACACTATGTCCTATGCAGGCGTACTTCCAACAGACCCTGCTACTTCCCATGCGGGATGGGGAAGTTCAGACCCCTACCGCTCAGGCCACCGGACAGGCAGCAGCACATCACACTCCGGGTACACCGCCCGTGGGTGGAGTTCAGCCTATCGTAGCACATCTAGATCCTAGGCCAAATGCATAGGGTGACCAGCAGAAGATGCTTGATAGATGGACCCGACTTCACCCTCCAGTCTTCGGGGGTGAGTGGGGTGAGGATGCCCAGGATTTCATCGACAGGTACAGGAACAAACTGCACAATATGAGGATACTAGAGTCACATGGGGTGGACTTCACCACATATAAGCTTGAGGGCAGAGCTCGCCGCTGGTGACAGTCATATGTTCTTAGCAAGCCAACAGATTCTCCTTCTATCACTTGGAGTCAGTTCACTCAGCTATTCTTGGACAGATACATTCCACCGTCTGAGAGAGAGGAGCTTTGGATTAGTTTGAGAGGTTAGAGCAGGGGCAGATGGCTGTGACGGATTATAAGGCGAGGTTTTCAGAGTTATCCCGCCATGCTCTCATGATATTTCCCACTGATGCCGAGAGGGGTGCGACGGTTCGTGACAAGCTTATATTCGGGTATCAGGACCTCCATGGCCAGAGAGGTAGAGATGGGTACCCCATACCAGCTTGTAGTCGAGATAGCTTGACGAATTGAGGGTTATCGTTTGAGGAGCAGGGAGCAGGGTTCAGCCGGGTTAGCAGGACAAGAGGGCTAGGTTCACAGGTGACTTCAGGGGTGCTCCAACTAGGGGCAGGGGTCAGTTCGCAGGTGGTCAGTTCAGTAAACCTTCATATTCAGCACCTCCACTACCTCCCAGGGGTGTTTCAGCGAGGCCTCAGTTTAGTGCCATGCCAGAGAGCTTCTACCATCCTACAGCCATCCAGAGTGCACCCAGCGATTATTCCAGTCATCAGAGATCCTCTAGCTCTTATTTTAGTACTTCACCAGAGGATTAACAACGCTCACTGGCTATTCAAGGTTCTTCCTCTTCGGGGTAGCGAGCAGTAGTGCCAGGGGGTTGCTTAGAGTGTGTGGAGCTGGGTCACACATGGAGGTTTTATCCCAGGTATCGGGGCAAGGCCGTACAGCAGAGCCACTAGCCTATGATTCCAGCACCAGAGGTACGACCACCTAGGGGTGGGGGTCAGGTTGGCAAGGGCCGTCCTAGAGGGGGAGGTCAGTCATGAGGGGGTTAGTCAGCTCTAGCTCGTTCTGGGGGAGCTCAGTCTTCGGGTGCTTCAGCCAGATTCTATGCTATTCTAGCCAGATCAAACGTAGTGGCCTCAGACGCTGTGATTACAGGTATTATTTCAGTATGTGGTAGAGAGGCTTCAATATTATTTGACACAGGATCCACATACTCATATGTTTCAGCGTTGTTTGCCCATTCTCTGGATGTTCCTCGTGAATCCTTGGGTTCTCCCTTGTGTGTGTCCACTCCTGTGGGCGATTCTGTGATAGTAGACCGGGTTTACCGATCTTGTGTGATTGCTTTCTGTGGGCTTGAGACAAGAGCCGACCTGTTATTTCTTGATATGGTTGATTTCGAGGTGATTTTGGGAATGGATTGGCTATCTCAATATCATGCTGTGTTGGATTGCCATGCCAAGACAGTTACATTAGCCATGCCTGAGTCGCCGAGGTTGGAGTTAAGAGGTTCTTCGGTGAGTGCTTTCAGCCGGGTCATTTCCTTTATGAAGGATCGGCACATGGTCGAGAAGGTTGCTTAGCTTACCTTGCTTTCGTGCGGGACACCACCGCCGAGTCTCCTACCATTGATTCAGTGCCTGTTGTTCGAGAGTTTCCAGATGTGTTTCCTTCAGATCTTCCAGGCATGCCTCCAGATCGAGATATAGACTTCTGTATTGATTTGGCTCCAGATACTCAGCCTATTTCCATTCCCCCTTATCGTATGGCTCCTAAGGAGCTAAAGGAGTTGAAAGAGCAGCTTGAGGAGTTGTTGGCCAAGGGGTTCATCAGGCCGAGTGTGTCGCCGTAGGGTGCTCCAGTCTTATTTGTAAAGAAGAAGGATGGGTCTATGCGGATGTGCATTGACTATCGTCAGTTGAATAAGGTGACCATCAAGAATAAGTATCCTTTGCCGCGTATCGATGATTTGTTTGACCAGTTGCAGGGTGCTCAGGTGTTTTCTAAGATTGATCTGAGATCGGGTTACCACCAGTTGAAGATTCGGCCTTCTAATGTTCCGAAGACTGCATTTCGCACCAGATATGGTCATTATGAGTTCCAAGTGATGTCCTTTGGCTTGACCAATGCCCCAACAATATTTATGGACTTGATGAATAGGGTGTTCAGGCCGTTTATTGACTCCTTCGTTATTGTTTTCATTTATGAAATATTGATCTACTCACGGAGCCTTGGTGAGCACGAGCAACATTTGAGTGTTGTGCTTCAGACCTTGCGAGAGCAGAAGTTATATGCTAAGTTCTCGAAGTGCGAGTTCTGGTTGGAGTTTGTGGAATTATTAGGACATGTGGTTTCCGGAGAGGGTATCAAGTTTGATCCGCAGAAGATCGAGGCAGTTTAGAGCTGGCCACGTCCTACTTCAGCTTCAGAGATCAGGAGTTTTTTGGGTTTAGCAGGCTATTACCGTCGATTCGTGGAGGGATTCTCCTCTATTGCAGCTCCAATGACTAGATTGACTCAGAAGAATGCCCCGTTTCGATGGTCCGACGATTGTGAGGCCAGCTTTCAGAAGCTCAAGTCAGCATTGACCTGAGCACCGGTTTTGTCATTGCCTTCCGAGTATGGGATGTACAGTGTGTATTGTGATGCCTCGCTCGTCGGATTGGGATGTGTGTTGATGCAGGGTGGCAGGGTTATTATGTATGCTTCGCACCAGCTGAAGGTTCATGAGGTGAATTATCATGTGCACGACTTAGAGTTGGCGGCGATTGTTCATGCTTTGAAGACTTGGCGGCACTACTTGTATGGTGTATCTTGTGAGGTCTACACTGACCACCGTAGTTTGCAGTACTTGCTAATGCAGAGGGACCTTAATTTGAGACAACGGAGGTGGCTTGAGTTGTTAAAGGACTATGATCTCACTATTCTGTATCACTCGGGTTAGGCGAATGTAGTAGCAGATGCTTTGAGCAAGAGGGCAGCGAGTATGGGTAGCTTGGCCTACATTGCAGCTGAGGAGAGACCTTTAGCCTTGGATATTCAGTCCTTGGCCAATCGCCTGGTGAGATTAGATCTTTCAGAGCCTCGTCGAGTTCTGGCTCATGTGGTTGCTCAGTCTTCATTACTGGGAGAGATTAAGGCTCGACAGTTTGATGATCCATGTCTGGAAGAGCTTCAGGATACGGTGGTCCAGGGTAGGGCCAAGGAGGTTACCTTGGGCGAGGATGGTGTTTTGAGACTTCAACGCCGATTGTGTGTTCCAGATATTGATGGCCTGAGGGAGAGGATTCTAGAAGAGGCACACAGTTCTCGGTATTCTGTTCATCCAGGGGAGACGAAGATGTATCGTGATTTGAAGCAGCATTTCTGGTAGAGGAGAATGAAGAAGGACATAGTGTTGTATGTGGCTAGGTGTCTCAACTGTCAGCAGGTCAAGTACGAGCACCATAGGCCAGGAGGCTTGTTTTAGCAGATGCCCATTCCTCAATGGAAATGGGAGCGCATCACCATGGACTTCGTTGTTGGGTTGCCTCGGACTTTGTGGAAGGTTGATGCGGTTTGGGTCATTGCGGATAGATTGGCCAAATCGGCGCATTTCATCCCTGTGGCTACTACTTATACGACAGAGAGGCTGGCTCAGATTTACATTCGAGAGATAGTCCGACTACATGGTGTGCCGGTGTCTATCATATCAGATCGAGGTCCTCAGTTCACTTCGCACTTCTGGAGAGCTTTGCACAGCGAGATGGGCACTCAGATAGACCTCAACTCAGCATTTCACCCTCAGACTGATGGCAGTCAGAGCATACGGTTCAGATTTTGGAGGATATGCTCAAGGCTTGTGTGATTGATTTTGGAGGTCAATGGGACCAGTTCTTGCCTTTGGCAGAGTTTGCATACAATAACAGCTATCAATCCAGCATTGAGATGGCTCCATTCGAGGCGTTATATGGTCGGCAATGTCGTTCTCCTATCGGGTGGTTCGAGCATGGCGAGGCCAAGTTATATGGCACAAATTTGGTGAGAGATGCTTTGGAGAAGGTGAAGATTATTCAGGAGAGGCTCCACACAACACAATGAAGGCAGAAGAGCTACGCAGATCAGCGGGCACGTGATATAGCATTCATGGAGGGAGATAAGGTTATGTTGAAGGTTTCTCCGATGAAGGGCATTATGAGATTGGGAAGAAGGGCAAGCTGAGCCCCAGGTTTATAGGTCCCTTCGAGGTATTAAGGCGTGTCGGAGAGGTTTCTTATTAGCTTGCTTTACCTCCAGCCTTATCAGGAGTTCATCCGGTCTTTCACGCATCCATGCTCCGGAGGTATCACGCCGACTTCTCGCATGTGGTTGATTAAAACACGATTCAGTTAGATGAGAAATTAGGCTACGAGGAGGAGCCAGTTGCTATTACCGATAGGCAGAACCGCCAGTTGAGGTCCAAGACAGTTTCTGCGGTTAAGGTTCAGTGGAGGGGCCAACCAGCCGAGGAGGAGACTTGGGAGTCCGAGGAGGATATGCAGAGCAGATATCCACAGCTATTCAGTACTCCAGGTTCGATTCTAGGCCCGTTCGAGGACGAACGTTTGTTTAAGAGGGGTAGAATGTAACGACCCAGCCGGTCGTTTTGCGTATTAGGATCTCGTCCCCTTAAATGAAACCCTCCATAGCGTCCACTCGTGCTTTATTAATTGCCGGAGCGGGTGGTTTAGGATTTGGGACTGGTTTGTGTGATTAGGAACACTTGGTTCCTTAAGGTTGGCCTATTTTGGCCAAGTTTGACTTCGATCAACATTTTGAGAAAATGACCTCGGAATCGAGTTCTAACAGCTCCAGTAGTTCCGTATGGTGATTTCGGACTTGGGCGTATGCTCGGCTCGAGGTTTCAATGACCCGGGAGCATTTCGGCGACTGTAATGGAAATCAGGATTTTCTTATGTTCGAAATTTGAGTTGGGATGTGATTTTATGCTATCGAGGTCCGAACGGAATTCCAAGACTGGGAATAGTTTTGTAGAGTCATTTATGACTTGTCTGCAAAATTTGAAGTCATTCCAAGTAGTATAGGACTGTTCGGGGCAGTGAAGTGAGTTCTAGAATTCTTAAGTTCTTAAGTTGATTCAATTTGGTTTTGGGGTTGAATTTTGAGTTTCGTTGTTGTTTTTCGTGTTCCGGAAGTTTGAGCGAGTCTGTATCATGAATACAGACTTGTCGGTGCTTTTGGACAGGGTCCCGAGGGGCTTGAGTGAGTTTTAGGACCCCGGGAGCTAAGTTGGAAAAACTAGATATTTTCTGTCTGGTTTCCTTCTCTGGGATCGCAGAAGGAGGGCTACGATCGCGGAGAAGGAATTTGCTGGGCTGCTGATTGTTCATTGCGATCGCAGTTTCTCCTTTGCGATCGCGGAGGGTCGAGTCTTGGGTCTTCGCGATCGCACTCCTGTCTTCGCGATCGCACAGAGTTGCATCTGGGCTGGGCACATTTATTCTTCGCGATCGCAGGACCTCAGACGCGATCACATCTGGGCCGGGCACATTTAACTAGGCAGTGTTATTTAATACGGGAATTAGGCCATTTTCTCCATTGGTGTCTTCTTCCTTGAGCTCCTAGAGAAATTTCAAGAGGCCAACTTCACTTTGCTGATTAAGGTAAGTAAATTCCATAATCTTACTAGTTTTGAACATCAATTCCTAGTTGGATTCTCTTCCTAATTATCCAAATTCATGAACTTGGGTAGTAATTTAGGGATTTTTGGGAAATTAGTGAATTCTCCGTTCTAGACAATGAATTCAAGTAAAACTTGCATAATTGTGATCCTTAGGCTTCGGGTGTTTTATTCCTTTAAGAATTTTCGAAATCCGAACGTGTGGGCTGGGGGTCGAAATTCCGAATTTCTTCAAGAATGCCTAATCTTAGGATGTTTGGTTAATTCTTCTTACTTGAGTTTAAATTGATTCAATTATACTATATTTGGCTAGTTGCGAGCCGTCGAGAGTAGATTTCGGAGATTCGGGCACATCCTTGATCCGAGGGGTGTTTTCGTCACGAGGTGAGTCTCCTTTCTAACATTGTAAGAGGGAATTGTCCCCCTAGGTAACTTTAAATGCTATGTGCACTTTTTTGGGGGCTACGTACGCACCAAGTGACGAGAGTCCGTACGTAGTGGCTATTATTGCTTTGTCCGGGTAGTTAGGCCATATCATATTCATTGTTTTCCCCTGTCGTGATGTAAATATGCTCTGTGGTCTCATTGTGATTGGTAATGTTTCGTCTAAAGGATTGTGATATTTGACTCGTTTCAATTGTACTTGTGTATCATTTATGGGATCGGGCCGTACACCACGGCGGAGTGAGGGAGTGATTACATTTATGGGATCAGATATTTGTTTGCCCTCATTAACAATATTCCCTTCGGGATCTGCCCGGTGCCAACCGAAGCTGTTGTCTTTAGTCTTGGTTACTACTCGCTTTGTCTTCCATCTGTCTCCGATTTCATGTGTCATTCTATCGTTCGTGTATGTAATGTTAACGATTTTACCCTATACACTATACAAAAAAGCCCCGTAATCACAAATCAAAGCTTCTTTTTTGTGGTGACAATTTGGCCTGCCACTCGTCTTTGTGCGTGGCAAGAAAGATCAAAGGCAAGATTAGGTCAAATCTCCAATAACTGATGGTGAGAGTGACAACTGAAAGCATCAAATCCTAACGAAACTCTTTTCGGAGAAAAGAACGAATGGATCTTTTCTTTTTCTTTTGTCTCTTTCCAAAAGACATGTTTGGAAAAGGACTCATCAATTCATGACCCATTCTATCATTTCATATATGCTTTTCTTATGTTGGACATTTTTTGCAACTTTTCAAGGACCAAGATGACCTTCTTCAAAAGTGTGTACGCGTTTAGTGGCTAACACTCTAAATTTGAATCAAATTATGAAAAAAATTGAAAATAGCAGAAGATTATTGGAATGATCAGTATCTTTAAAGCTTTGTATTTCAAATTGTAGCCCTGGCGCATGTCCATAAACAATTTACTCTCTAATTGTATATAAATAAACTCAGAGAGACACCTGACTAATTTAGAAGGGGCGGTGTGTTTACCCTAAAATATGAATAACAATTAAATTTTAATGAGGTCTCAAAGATATGCGATTTAGTCCAATATTGATTCTTTAACAAAAAGATAAGTATGTGAGCTAAGTAAGCAAGTTAAATCAAACCAATGTATGAGCACACCTCGACCTCGAGCCAAGATGACCTCAAGATGCACTTCGATGAATAGTAGAATAAAGTAAAGAGAATATAATAAAACTAAAAGACAATTCTGAGAGATGAACACAAAAGTAAAGGTGTATATACATTGCCAATGATTGATGATATTTACAAATGAATAACATCCCCTTTATATAATAAGGGAGGGGCCTAGATATGTTACATTTCTATTTCAAGAAAGGAATCTAATTGGTACATTTGTCTAACAGATTTGTACGAATTCGTACAAAACCATTCCGGGATTTACGCCTTGATCCTTGTGCCATTGTGGAATTCTCGCCCATTCTGGCACTAGCCAAAAACGACATTATTTCGAGGTAACTTATCCTCGAACCCCGATGATATGTTCCTTGGTTCTCGAGGTCTTTCACCTCTTCATCATCCTGGAGCCCGATCCATCTTGATTCATCTAAACTTAGCCTCGGGGCGATTTCTCGAGCTTATAAAATCGGGCATACTCAATATCGACCGTATATAGATAGTCCCCGCGTTTCTTAAAATAAATTGACAAGAAACAATTTGAATCTCGAATTTCCGAAGTCCCTGATGGTGACATCATCCTCATGATGTAAACGTTGAAGCAACCGAAACATCCCATCGGCTCCCTTCCCCAAATATTAAATGCACGCCAGCGCTGGTGGGCCACTAGCGCCACTGAACGGTCGCCGATTCTCTATATGTACTCGGTTATTTGCCTCATTAAGGATTTTCGCCTCTACTTGCAACTCCTCTTTCTCTACCATTTCTTCTTCCGCCACCTGTTCCTCCGCCTTATCAATGCTAAAAGTTGTCAAGAGTTACTTCCTTCCACCTTTTTCCACAAGAATTAATGGTCAAAACTTCCAACTATGTTCCTTATAAAGAGGCAACTTCCTCTTCTACTATTTGTCCGGCCCCGGTGGAAAACCGACAGCCATTCACGAGATCGTCCCGAGTGGCTGTACCCTTCAAAAAGACTTCATCATCGAGAACCCGCCTGATGTTCCTGGTCGGTGTGAACATGCTTCGAGATACATATGTTCTATAACGGAGGTTCACACCGATGCCATGAGAGAAGATTGTGGCGGGGGGGGGGGGGGGGGGGGGAAGAGGTCGTGATGTAGATCCCTACCCGAGAGGAAAACATTACTACCCACGTGGAGGGGTTCTTGATTGTGTACACTTACCCCTTCATGTTGGCCTCCCTTGATCCAATCATGATCGAGTTCTGTAAAAGATACCAAGTAACCCTCGACTAGATTCACCCATCTTTCTAGCGGATAGTGAAGATGCTTCAATTCTTTGTCAACAAGGCCGAGGGGCTCGAGCTTACCCTCAACCATCTCATCCGTTTATACCGGCCACAACTCTTTCGAGGGTTGATTAAACTTCAGCGCCGATCAACCAAATCTGTCTTTGCCAACAACGACGAAGATAGAGATCGAGGTTGGATGAGCAGGTTCATCCGAGTAAGGACTACCGACGTCATCCCCAAGGGGCAGATGCCGTTCCCGAAAAGAGGAACTGCGACCATGAGTGGAGTTTCTTTCCTTAATAATTTTTTCGTAAATTTACCTATACTTTGCATATATTATATCCTTTACTTGCAGCGGTCCCTTAGATGCCTCATGAGATCCTCGATCTCGAGGACTGGGTTCGTAAGCTAGTCGCCACCTCATCATATGACAAACGCAAGTGGCGTGACTTGTCGAAGGGCAAGTTGGAATCCAAACACCACGATAAGATCTCTACTATTCTTTCTTTTATCAGGGATGTTTCTCTTCTAACACTTAGCTTTCATCTGTTCAGGCATCGGGGATTTATCCTAATTGAGGCCGGCCCCTCTTGGGTAGAAGATCGAGTCTTCGATTTTGAAAGCGAAGAAAGATAATAAGATGAAAAGATCTTCGAAGACCGAAGATCCCTAAAGCAAAGCAGGCCCTGCTCGGAGACGTAGGAAGAATGTCGTCATAAATGTGGACATAGACTCAGTCCATCAGCTCTTCGACGATGAAAATGATGAAGTCGAGGGTTCGACTTTGGTGACCTGAACCAAAAAATCCAGCAAGACTGCCAAACCCATCGAAATCGAAGCCCTTTGTCGTGATGAAGGTACTCCGAAGGAAAATAAGGATGAAGACCCCACGTCACCTGACGTTACGGTTGTCTCTCAACCTTCTGATAACACTCCAAAAAGGGCAAATTCTCAAGCTCCTATGATCGAGCAGAGCGCCTCGGGGGACCTCTACGAGGACATGACAGCAGGTCACTCACCATCTTTCCTATCCTATTCCGAGGACGCTATTAGAGAATCTCGGGCCCTGAAGACACCCGAGTTAGGCGGAGACCCTAGTGAGGATGATCCTTTGTAGGGTTGCTTCACCATGGGTCGATGATGCCGATTTTACTGATGTGTCCTCGACCTTCGAAGAGGCCCAATGTCTCTTCTTAAGTGTACGTTTTAGTTTTTTAATGTTGCAATTTCCTTAACGTTGCAATTTCCTTCCCCGCTTGACTGATTCCTTTTTCTTTGTAGGCTTTTATCAAGTTCAAGGTCGAGCTGAACAAGTCCTTGGGCGAAGAGAAAGCACTGAGGCTCCTTTGTGATCAAAAAGAGGAGGAACTAAAAAACCTTCGGTCGGAGTTGGCTAAGGCTCGAGAATATGAGGATGAGTTGGAGAAGCAGGTAACTATTATTTTGAAAAAGTACAGACTTCCCCTCCCGACTTCGTAGGCTAACATTTCGATGTCTCAGCACTAGCAAAATGTGGAGATGCTGGAGCGGCTTCAAGGTGAGGTTGGCCACATTAACGTTGAGTGCAATAGATGGAAAGAAAAGATGGACATCCTAGCTGCGGCGAAGGAAGCTGCATTGAAAAAATTATCCGTTGTCGATACTCTGCTTCAGAATGCCAAAGAGAGCAGTTCGGCCCAGGCCGAATAAATTGTTAAACTCGAGGCTAGTCTTGCAAAAGCCAAAGCCGAAATTGATGAAGTCAAGGCTGAGGCCAAGGAGACTCATATCACGACTGATAAAACGGTCGCCATATACTTGAGGGACATTGAAGCTGCTCAAAAGGAGTGAGAGAAGTTGTGGCTCAGGAAAAACGGAGGACCGGCTATGCCAGGTGCCGATCTCGGAGGGAGACTCTCAAGGGGATCCATGCTAGGCTTCGATCTTTCTTAGGAGACAACCAAAGATAATGCGGATGAAGCTAATGCAAATTTTGTTCTCTCTTCCAATGATGATGATGATATCGAAGGCGGCCAAGGAGGATCCGGAGAGGAAGAAGGGGTCGAAGAAGAGACTACCTGACGAAGAGCCTTCCCCCGAGGGAGAGGCAGTTTCGGGAGGAGAAGCTGCCCCCGGGGGGGATGCCCCCTTAGTGTTGATAGGGACTTTTTGTTTTTTGCATTTCCCCTTTTTGTTGAACTCTATGTACTTACCATCTCTTGAATGTATATAAAGAAGAAGTTTTCTTGATTGCTTTATCAATCTTCCTTGCCTTATATTTTTCGTAATAATTTCATTCTTCGAGCTATATATTCGAGATTCTTTCTTGAAAGATTTCTTTGTCGCGACCAGGTTCGAATGAGGCTCGAGCCTTCGAGGTATATACCTTTAGCGTTGAATAATGACAAGTTTTAGACAATAGTCAATATTGTTTGTTTTGGCATGGGGCGATCGAACCCTTGGGTTCAGATGAGGGTTCGAACCATTAATGTGTTTGCCCTTAGGCTATTTTATATCGGCCCTTAGGATCTTAAAAAACGGCTATAACATTTCCCTTTTTCAATGGTTGGAACCCCGATTTCCTTAGCTCGTTTGCGTTGAGGTGATTTAACATCACGAAGGTTGATGTTATCGAAGCCTAAAGAATTTTTGTATTGGGGGGCTGATTTTATCGAAGCCCATGCTTTGTCGAGGGTACCCTTATTTGACCGATTTTTCAAAGTGTTTAAGGCCTTAGATTGTGGCGGAAGTCGGACGGTTCTGAGCCGCGTTATTTTGGCCGTGGCCTTTTCATGTGATCGTAGTCTTTAATATGGATATAGCCTTCTGGTATGTCATTTGGACTTGTTTCCCAATGATATTTAGAACTTGTTCAAAATATTAGTCCCCGAGGGTGATGACCTTGGCCTTTATGTCAAGGGATGCATCTTTGAGGTCTTACGAGTTTACGTTTGCATAGTTCAAACGTGTTTGACTATCAGTGGTAGTCCCCGAGTAGGCGAGATGTACTTGTGTTTTGGCTGTTGAGCCTTTTCTATCATTAGTATGGAGTAACAAATTTCTTCAAGACACGAGGTGTTTAATAGAAAAGGTGCTTCTTTCGATAACTCATAAACGTGTACATGTTTTGCCTTTGAGGCTCGGTAATCCTATATGTACACGGTTCCTTAGACCATTTGGCCCATTACAAAGTTTTCCTATCGAGACCTTCTTAGGCATGAAGTATATTCTTCGAAAATGCAGGTCCCCGAGGGTGATTCCCCCTAGTATTCGAGGTTGATTGAAAAGAAGCCTTGGATACTTGTTGAATTCCCCTTAGGTAGCATATAATTGTTGCCTTGTTAAAAACTTTGCCGAAAAAACCCATGTGGGATAAAACCCGATCTAAGGAAAAAAGAGTGCAATGCATGCTTTAAAACCTAAGGTCTTCGAGTTAAACGGTGTCTCGACGCCTTCGATCGAACACCTGCAATGAGTTAGTCTTAAATATAAATGGAAAAAGGAGAAGGTAATACCTTAGCAATAATATCGTTTGAGTAGTGATACATTCCAATTGTTTGGTAGTTGTTCGCCTTCCATTGTGCTAAGTTTGTAAGATCCCTTCCCAACGTCCCCGATGACTCGGTACGGTCCTTTTGAATTTGGGTCTAGCTTCCTTTCATTTGGGTCTCGAGTATTGAGGGTGACTTTCCTTAGAACTAAGTCACCGACTCCGAAGTGGCGAAGGTTTTCCCTTCCGTTATAATATATCTCGATCATTTGCTTTTGTGCGGCCATTCGAACAAGTGCTGCTTCTCGTTTCTCATCTAGTAGTTCGAGACAAGTGTTCGTAGCCTCGTGGTTTGAATCCTCGGTAGTGTGATGAAACCTGATTCTAGGTTCCCCGACCTCGACCGAAATCAACGCTTCGGATCCTTACACCAAAGAGAACGGAGTTTCCCCCGTGCTTGATTTCGACGTTGTTCAATATGCCCATAGTACCTTGGGCAACACTTCTCTCCACTTCCCTTTAGCATCATTCAACCTCTTCTTCAAGTTTTGGATAATGGTTTTGTTTGTGGACTTGGCCTGGCCATTTGCGCTTGGGTGATACAATGTCGATAAAATCCTTTTTATTTTGTGCTCTTCGAGGAACTTTGTCACCTTGCTGCCTATAAATTGCTTCCCATTGTCGCATACTATTTCAGCGGGTATCCTAAACCGTCACACGATGTGGTCCCATATGAAGTCTATGGCTTCTTTTTCTCTTACTTTCTCGAAGGCCTGCGTTTCTACCCATTTTGAAAAGTAGTCAATCATAAACAAAATGAACTTAGATTTACCTGGTGCCATTGGCGGGGGACGACGATGTCCATCTCCCATTTAATGAATGGCCATGGGGATAGGACCGAATGGAGTTGTTCACCGAGCTGATGGATCATTGGCGCAAACCTTTGGCATTTGTCACACTTTCGAACGAACTATTTAGTATCTCTCTCCATGTTATCCCAGTAATATCCAGCTCTAAGTACTTTATGAACCAAAGAATCAGCGCTAGAGTGGTTCCCACAACTGCCTTCCTGGATTTCTCGCAGCAAATAATCGGTGTTCCCTGGTCCTAAGCATATTGCTAGTGCTCCGTCAAAGGTCCTCTTATACAATGTTCCATTTTCGCCTAGCGTGAATCGAGCCTCTTTGGCTCGAAGGGCCCTCGACTCCTTAGGGTCCGAGGGGAGATTTTCGTGCTTTAAATACTCAACATATTTATTCCTTCAATCCTACGTCAAGCTTGTTGAGTTTACCTCAGCATGGCCTTCTTCGACCACGGATCTCGACAGCTGGACAACAGTCCCCGGGACAATATCATCTTCTTCGACTGATGACCCCAAATTCGCAAGTGCGTCAGACTCGGGGTTGATATTTGATATCGTACCCTCCAAGTTCGATGGCCCACTTGGCTAATCGGCCCGACAGCTCGCGCTTATGCAAAACATTTTGAAGTGGGTACGTAGTTAACACACATATGGGATGACATTGGAAATATGGCTTCAGTTTTCTAGATGCGTTTATTAGTGTAAGTGCTAACTTTTACAAATGTGGATACCTGGTTTTAGCATCTCCCAACGTTCTAATTACATAGTAAACAGGAAATTGTAAATCTTTCACTTCTCGAACCATCACGCCACTTACCGCTTCCTCGGACACGACCAAGTATAAGCAAAGTTTTTTCGTTTGCCTTCAGAGTGTGAAGTAGGGGTGGGCTCGACAGGTACCAGTTTAACTCCTCCAATGCTTGCTGAATTTTCCAGAGTCAATGCGAAATCATTCTTCTTTTTGAGTAGGGAAAAGAGCTGGTGACTGCGATCCGACGACCTCGAGATAAATTGGCCTAGAGCAGCTATCCGTCCGGTTAGCCGTTGTACGTCCTTCACACTTTCCACGATGGTGATTTCTTCGATGTCTTTAATTTTTTCGGAGTTGATCTCGATCCCCCTATTTGACACCATGAAACCCAAGAACTTGCCCGAGCCAACTCCGAAGACACATTTCTCAGGGTTGAGTTTCATGTTGTAGTTTCTTAAAATCTTGAATGTTGCCTGCAAATGAGACAAATGGTCCTCTGCGTGCAGGGACTTAACTAGCATGTCATTAATATAAACTTCCATAGATTTGCCTATTTGTTGTTTGAGCATTTTATTAACTAGGCGTTGGTATGTAGCTCCTGCATTTTTTAGCACGAAGGGCATTACATTGTAACAATATGTTCCATAGTTCGTGATAAACAAAGTCTTGGTCCTCCGGGTTCATTTGAATTTGATTGTACCTGGAGTAGGCATCAAGAAAAGTAAGAATCTCGTGGACGGCCAAGGTGTCGATCATACGATCAATGTTAGGCAGTGGGAAAGAGTCTTTAGGGCATGCCTTGTTAAAATCTTTGTTATCTACACACATTCTAAGTTTGTTTCCCTTTTTAGGGACTACTACTACATTGGCTAACCACCCGGGGTATTTTACTTCCCTAATGGACCCTATTTTGAGAAGTTTAGTTACCTCGTCCTTTATGAATTCATGCTTCACCTCGGTCTGGGCCTTCTATTTTGCTTCACCGGTTTGAACCTGGGGTCGAGGCTCGGCCGATGGGTGGTTATCTCCGGCAGGATCCCTGTCATATCTAAGTGGGACCAAGAAAAATAATCTATGTTATTGATAAGGAATTGTATGAGTTTGATCCTGAGTTCGGGGGTTAATATCGTTCCTAGGTATACCTTCCATTCCGGTAGATGCTCGATCAATATCACCTGCTCTAGTTCTTCGACCGTGGACTTCATTGCATCTGATTCCTTGAGAGAGACAAAAGCTCGAAGGGTAAGGAAGTCCTCTTCTTCGTCCTCGGCTACCTGTTCCTCGAATTCAATCGAGGATATGGACTGTGATTGTTATTTAGCCACCTGTTTGTCCTTAACATCGACTTCTCCGAGGTAGAGGGTGCCGATGCTGGCTCAAATCATGAACTGCAAACATCTTTTTTGCTATGTGTTGCTCTCGATATACTGTCTTTCACACCATCTTTTCTCAGAAACTTCATCATTCGGTGAAGGGTCGATGGTACTGTTCTCATTCCATGGATCCATGCTCTCCCAAGCAATGCATTATATCTCATGTCACCTTCGATGACATGACATTTTGTGTTCTGTATAATCCCGGGCACGTTCACTGGTAGGGATATTTCCCCCTTCGTTTTTTCTCTTGCCATGTTGAAACCATTCAAGACTCGAGATGCAGGTATGATTTGATCTAGCCGCCCGAGCTGCTCTACGACCCTCGACCTGATTATGTTTGCTGAGCTACCTGGATCCACAAGAACAGGTTTAACTTGAACTTTATTTAACTTAATAGAAATTAGCAGTGCGTCATTGTGCGGCTAAGAAAGGCCCTCGATATCTTCTTCATTGAATGTAAGGGTGCCTTCGGGCATGTAGTCTCAAGTCCGTTTCTCCCTTTTAATTGACACTTTGGTGCGTCTGAAAACAGGTCCCTTTGGGACGTCGACTCCGCCAATGATCATATGGATAATATGTTGAGGCTCCTCTTGTTCATTCTTCCTATTGGCGTCTCTTTCCCTGAAGTGGTTTTTGGCTCTGTCGCTGAGAAATTCCCGAAGGTGCCCCTCGTTGAATAATCGAGCTACCTCTTCTCTTAACTGTCTACAATCCTTGGTCCTGTGCCCATGTGTACCGTGATATTTACACATTAAGTTAGGATTCCATGAGAAGGGTCAGTTTGTATGGGTCTGGGCCATCTGGTATCCTTAATCTTTCCAATGGCTGAAATGATACCCGAGGCATCGAAGCTGAAATTGTAGTTTGATAATCGAGGTGCCTCTGCTGGTCTTGCATGCCTATCAAACCCAGTCTTACTCATGAGTCCCTGATGATTCTGTCCTAGACCCAATCTCTGATCACTCAGAGGTATGTTACACCTCGTACTGTTGATTCTTCGATCTTCGGCATATGGCTGATACCGTTCCTTGCTGGACCTTGATTCCCTATTGGTATCCCTTGAATCTTTCCCCACTGATCTGCTTGGATAAATTGAACCCGAGGGGGCTCGTAACTGGCCGTCCTCGACCCTAGTCTTTGACTGATATTGGTTGTGGACATCCGCCCAAGTCATGGCGGGGTACTCAATCAAGTTTTGTTTCAGCTGTCGTACTCAAGCTCATCATCCTCCAAGTCGTTTCCCTTTATATCGCATGTGTATGTTGTGATGTGATCATTGGAATCGATGGTCCCGTTGTATTTGGGTATGTTCGGCATGCGAAACTTCTTAATAGGCTTCGGGGTCGCGCTCGAGGCGCCTCTGGTATTTGGTCGACTTGTGAGTTGTATGTCTCCACATTTTTATAATTATCCTCGATCTTTTTTTTCCTGACTCGACCCTTTTTGTGAGTTCTTCGAGCATTTTCATGATTGTGGGGTCAGCCCAGGATCCATAATCATTTGACCTTTCCAGCACCGGCTCGGTACGTCGAGTAGTTTCCGGGCCAACCATACTCGGAGTCTTTTGTTGACTCTGCAGCTCAGCGATAGCAATTTGCTGTGCTTGTAACATTTCGAAGATTACTTGGAGGCTAACTCCCCCATCTCCTTGACCCTGTGTTCCTTGACCACCAGGTCGGACCTCTCCACGTACACTTCCTCTGACGTCTGCGCCTAAGTCCGCGTTTAGAGCAATGCGTGAACAAACATTAACCGGGTCTGGAACTGGCACTACCCCGGGGTTAAGCAGTGGTACACCGACCCCTGAAGCAGCTGCATTATCATTCTCCTCATGGAATCTGAGACCTTCATTTCCATATACTGGTGTGTTCATTGAGTTCGACATGTTTTAGCCTAAAAAAGAATCTTTGACAAGAACAAGTGTGAAAAATAACGTGTGTTATCAAAAATCAGCACTGAAATAATCACTATTATCTTTAGCCCCATGGTAGGCGTCAAACTGTTTACCCTAAAATCTGAGTAATAATTAAATTTATAATGAGGTCTCAAAGATAAGCGATTTAGTCCAATACTGATTGTTTAACAAGAAGATAAGCATGTGAGCTAAGTAAGCAAGTTAAATCAAGCCAGTGTATAAGCAAGCCTTGACCTCGAGCCAAGATAACCTCGAGATGCACTTCAATGAATAGTAGAATAAAGTAAAGAGAATATAATAAAACTAAAAGACAATACTGAGAGATGAGCACAAAAATAAAGGTTTATATTCTTTGCCAATGATTGATGGTGTTTACAAATGAGCAGCCTCCCTTTTATATAATAAGGGAAGGGCCTAGATATGGTACATTTCTATTTCTAGAAAGGAATCTAACCGGTGCAGCTGTCTAACAGATTTGTACGAATTCGTACGAATTCGTTCCGGGATTTACGCCTTGATCCTTGTGCCATTGTGGAATTCCCGCCCATTCTGGCACTAGCCCAAAACGGCATTATTTCGAGGTAACTTATCCTCGAACCCCGATGATGTGTTCCTTGGTTCTCGGGATCTTGCGCCTTTTCATCAGCCTGGAGCCCGATCCATCTTGATTCATCTGAACTTAACCTCGGGGTGATTTCTCGAGCTTATGAAATCGGGTATGCTCGATTTCGACCGTATACAAACAGATTAACCTAAGAGATGATTTTAATATATTAATTTTTTTGTCAACATCATGATAGAACGATAAATTTAAACTTTTTATAGCCGAATATCTTTAGTTACGTCCTTAGAACTGAAATACCAGCATTTGTCTACATCTCCTTTTTATATTTTTTAACAATTAATTTTTAACAGATTTTGTAAGTTCAAAAAATATTTAATATTTGATGCTTTGTCTTCACGTTATGAATTGTGTTGTTTAGACACACATAAGTTATTTTATATATTATCTGATTCAATCGATACTTATTTTCTGTTGGTGCAGTGCTGGCAAGATTAAATAAGATTTGGTTATTACTTGTACTTTATATGATTAGAATTTGAAATAGAAAATAAATATATACCGTATAAAAAGCACGAAATTTCTTAACGAAATGTAATTCGTTCTTTGTACACTTTAAAATAAATTTTACATTAGACAAAATTGTCACTTTGTTATGAAAAAAAAAAAAAAAAGAGTATGCGGAGAAAAGTAGAGAGACTATTCTTATTTATTTGGGATCAATTGCAATGGATTAGAACCCCTCTATTTATAGGAAAAAAGTGACTTAGCCACCACGTAACAAACCCTAAAATCTCTCTAAAATATAGACATTCACCTTAAATACATTTCTATTTATAACACTCCCCATTGAATGTCTATTCAAAAGATTATGTGCTTCGTTAAACCTTAATTAAAATAAAACCCAGTGGGGAAACAATTCTCGAGAAGGAAAAAGAGTACATATCTAACAATAGCTTTTTGGTTGCCTCGTTAAAAATCTTGCAAGGAAAACCCAGTGGGACAAAACCTCGTAAGGAAAAAAGAGTATAATACGTATTAACTCCCACTGATGAGAACATCAATTCAGGTATTTGAGTTTTTGCATTTCAATCTTGTGCACCATCTTCAAAAGATCGTTGATAAAGATTTGATAAGCAATCAGCCATAGTAACTTGAATGAATATGTTGAACCTTGAAATCATCATTCTTGATATAGATGTAATATCCTCATATGATCTTGTTAGAATCGTCATTTCAATATCTTCACACAGGTGTAAAAAATTTTTCTATCATATTATCATGCTTATGGTTATAGCAAGATACATTGTATTGGTAAAAATAAGCTTCACTCGTGTACTAATTACGATGACTAAGCAATCCATGTGGATCAATGAAAACATCACAACTGGATGAGACTTTATGAAGACGTACAAGACAAAGAGGAACGGAGCAGCATACCCACGAGGTAATCAGATACGGGAATCTCAATCTAATTGAGGAGATGAAGAGACACGGTCAAAATGACTCAAGGCAGAATAAAGGGCAGATTAGAAGATCTTCAATCAATGAGCCAAACGTTACATAATCTTCACGCAAGAGTTACGATTCATCATTGTAACATTACATTAATGCCATTATTAGTCATTAATGCTCAACCACTGAAAAGAGTAGACGTTATATTAAGAAATTCCTTATATAAGGGAGTAAAATATAACTTGTAAGGACACGTTCGAACCACTATTGAAATATACTTACTTTTACGCATCTTTACTTCTTTCTATTTACGAATCTATTTAAAATTATTTTCATATTCTCTTGATTATCAGAAATCCGAGTTCTTCTTAAAATAGCTTTGGCAAACAATCTAATTCTTTGGTTAAACAAATTAGTTCTGTTACCGGGAATCTGATAATCTCTGTTTTTTCTCAAATAATATTATGTGAATTATGTTGAACGCCAATGACAATAACCAACAGAGAATAGGAACTCCAGTTCCATCACCTTCAGGATCCCCACGAGGCTTAAGGGAACAATCCCTAGAGAGATCTATGACTCAAAACAATGATCGCAATTGAAATGAACAAATAAGAGAACAAGACCCTGTAAAACAAATGGCTGGGGACTATGTTAATGAAGCCTTACAACCTTTCATGAGGGTGCTACCAGATGTATCACCTACACCTCTTCCTAGCAACACCGCAACTGTGGAAAATCCAGAATCCGGATTAACAAACTCAGGAAGTAGAGGCACACCGAATGAGTCTCTCGAAACAAGACCAGGTATGTCCAATAATTTAGAATTACAATCTTTATCACTAATCTTGCAGAAACAGGTGAAGGAACAAAACGATCGAATCGAAAAAATTCCTGGAGTACCACCTGTCATCAAGGGCATTGACGTGGATAGATATTCTCAACAACCTTGGAAGCCAAGTGCTGCACCCTTGCCTATTCCCAAGAAATTCAAAATGCCTGATATTTCCAAGTACAATGGGACAACCGATCTACGTGATCATGTAACTGATTTTACTACAAAAGTAAAAGGCAACGATCTGACTATACAAGAAATTGAATCAGTACTGGTCAAGAAGTTCGGAGAGACACTCACCAAAGGAGCACTAACATGGTATTCTATTCTACCCGAAAATTCTATTGACTCTTTTACTGAGCTTACAGATTCAATTATAAAAGCACATTCAAAATAAAACAAGGAAATTCATAGTTGCTTCGTGAGTTTGTAGACAGGTTTCAACGAGAAAGAATGTTGCTACCAAGGGTACCTGACAATTGGGCAGCAATGGCGTTTGTCAGCAATTTAAATGATAGAAGCTCAGAAGCTCAGAAGCCACGAGAAGACTCAAGGAAAGCTTGATAGAATTCCCAGCCATGACATGGAACGATGGCTATAACAGGTACAACACCAAGTTACAAATAGAATAAGACACCATTGCTCAATGAAAAGCTGAAGATTGAACCAATTCTAGACGCTCCAAACCAGAAAGAAGAACATGTAAGAACAGGTATGATCCATATATGGGACTTTCAGGATGAGAAAATCGTTCCAAGTTTGAAAACACACGGTCAGAATATAGACCATCAAACAGAGATACAAGCTCATCCTCATCAAGATCCAAAAATGATCGGGATGAACGAAATAGAGGTAATGCAAGAATTGGAGACTACAACTTCAATGTAAGTACTTCTCAATTAATCACAATACTGAGAAACATGGGTGATAAAATTTGATGGCCCAAAGAAATGAGATCGAATCAAAATAGAAGGAATCCAGACTTCTTGTGCGAATTCCATAACAATCATGGACACAGAACATCAGATTGCAGGTAATTGCAAGGTGAGGTAGAACAATTATTATAACAGGGCTATCTAACATAGTTGTTTAGTGAAAAAGGAAAACAGGCATATATGAAGAACATGCAAGAGCCCCCAAAGCCAGCGTCTCCGAAGAGAACGGTAAATGTGATACACAGAGGAGAAGAGGTGAATTGAGTAGTTTGAAAAAGAACAACCAAATTCACAATTATACACGGGAAGCGGATTTGTGAAGCCATGGAAGCAGACAATATATCATTCGACGACGCAGATGTCAACTGACTATTGCTTTCTCATAACAACGCACCGATAATATCCCTACTTATACATGACACTAACGTAAAAAGAGTGTTGATTGATCCAGGTAGCTCAACCAATATCATTTTGTTGAGAGTTGTGGAAGAAATGCTAATGGAGGATCGAGTAATCCCAAAAGAACGAGCCTTTTCCGAGTTTGACAACTGTACGGTCATAACAAAATGAGAAATTGAGCTTAGTACCTATGCGGAAGGAGTAATAAAAAAATACGAAATTCCAAGTCATTGATACTGATATGGCTTACAATGTAATTATGTCGAGACCGTGGATCCATGATATGGAAGCAATACCATCTACTTTACATCAGGTAATTAAATTCCCTTCCAAATGGGAAATTCAACAGATTCGAGGCGATCGACAGACCTCAAGGAATATAAATTCAGTAGTACACTCTAACAAAAAAGAGGTAGAAGAAGAATCAAAAGACGAGGAAGTCACCCAAATAGGTACGGAAGAAGATAGCCACGAGAAGGTGAACCAAATCACCCCAGAGGCAACATACAGACATGGATTCTAGACCCGATATCATTCAGGATCCAGAAGAAGATGAGCATATCAAAACAGCTACTGAGGAGCTAGAAGTTATCCCACTTTTCGAACAGGAGCCTGAGCAAAAACTTCATATAGGTACGAGGCTAAGCCCCGCGAGAAGACGTAAGTTAATTCAATATTTAAAAGCTAACACAGATTGTTTCGCTCGGTCCCTTTCATATATGACAGGGTTACCTCCAGAAGTGATGACTCATAAACTAAATGAAGATCCAGCATTCGTCCCTGTCAAGCAAAAGAAAAGAAAGCAAGGACCATTCAAGAACCAAGTGATCTATGAAGAGGTACAGAAACTCTTGAAAATTGGTTCAATACGTGAGGTAAAATATCCTAATTGGCTAGCTAATACCGTAGTGTTACCCAAAAAGAATGGTAAATGGAGAGTATGCGTATATGACACAAATTTGAATAAAGCATGCCCTAAAGACTCATTTCCATTACCGCACATAGATCAAATGATTGATGCCACTGCAGGCCATTAATTGTTAAGCTTTCTAGATGTGTACTTTGGTTATAATCAGATAAAAATGGATCCCTCAGACGAGGAAAAAACTTCCTTTATTACAAACATGGTGACTTATTGTTACAAAGTCATGCCTTTTGGCCTGAAAAATGCTGGAGCCACGTTCAAAGGCTAGTGACCAAGATGTTCTAGGAACATATGAGGAAAACAATGGAAGTATACATTGATGACATGTTGGTGAAATCAACACAAGCGGAAGATCATTTCCAGCATCCTTCAACCACCTTCGAAATCTTGCGCATGTATAACATGAAATTAAATCTAGAAAAATGCGCCTTTGGCGTTGAATCAGGTAAGTTTTTGGGTTTCCTTGTATCAAATAGAGGTATATAAGTAAATCCTGCTCAAATTAAAGCTATTGATGAAATACGTGATATACTTACGAGCAAAAAAGAAGTTTAAAGACTAACATGAAGAACTGCAGCTTTAGGAAGATTTATCTCCAGGTCTTCGGAGAAGAGTTTTAAATTCATTTTAGTTCTAAAAAAGAAGAATTAGTTCGAAGGGACTGAAGAATGCCAACATGCTCTCAAAGATCTGAAGGCCTATCTATTAAAACCCCCGCTGTTTTCTAAACCAAAGGAGGGGGAAAGATTGTATGTCTATCATGCCGTTGCAGAAATTATCGTAAGTGCAGTATTGGTAAGAGAAAACATAGGTAAACAATCTCCAATTTATTACGTAAGAAAGTCTTTATTAGATGTTGAAACTAGATATCCTCATCTAGAAAAATTAGCCTTAGCTCTAATCATGTCAACTAGAAAGTTAAGACCATACTTTCAATGTCACCCAATTAATGTTGTGACCTCATATCCACTGAGAAATATTTTGCATAAACAAGAGTTACCAGGGAGATTAGACAAGTGGGCAATAGAATTAAGTGAACATGACATAATATATCAGCTAGGACTGTAATAAAATCTCAATATTTAGCTGATTTCGTCGCTGATTTTAATACTAGCATAATCCCTGAAGTGGAGAAAGAATTACAAATGTTCAACGGGGCTAATACAGGAATATGAACCCTATTTACTGACGGCTCTTCTAATATAAAAGGATCCGGTTTGGGAATCGTTCTAATATCAACTACGGGTGAGAAGATAAGACAAGCTATTAAATGTTATCCCATAACTAACAATGAAACAGAGTACGAAGTTGTCATTGCATGGCTTGAACTAGCACGAGAACTATCAACTGAGCAGATCGTGATCAAAAGTGACTCTCAACTAGTGGTAAACCAGATGCAGGGGACTTATACCTCTAGAGAGGCTCAGATGCAGCAATATCTGGAAAAGGCACGAGACCTAGGAAGACAATTCCAGTCATGGAAGGTTATGAAAATACTCAGGGAGGAAAATGCAGAAGCGGATGCATAGGCTAACCTCGCAGTAGTTACCGACGTAGCAAATAAAGACAACGCAATTGTGATACACTTATTTCATTCAGCAATCAACCAGGACAAATATGAGGTAACATTTAACAATTTAACACGGGATTGGAGAAACGAAATTGTAAACGTTTTGCAGAATGGTACCGTACCTGAAGATAAAAAAGCAGCTCAAGCACTTCGCCGGAAAGCTGCACGGTACTGCCTAGTTTGTGATACTTTATACCGCAAAATGTTTGGAGGTCCCCTAGAAAAGTGCCTTGGACCCAGTCAAACGGAGTACGCGATGAAGGAAGTACACGAGGGACACTGCGGAAACCAAGCAAAAGAGAGATCCTTAGTCAAAACCCTAATTAGAGTAGGGTACTATTGGCCTAAAAAGGAAGAAGACGCTGAGAATTTCGTAGCTAAATGCGGCAAATGTCAACGATATGCTAACAATATGCATCGACCAGCAGAGTTACTCCACTTAGTTGTGTCACCATGGCCATTCATGAAATGGGGCTTGGATATAGTGGGACCTCTTCCCCCAGCTAAAGGAAAGGCTCACAAATCACAGAATTTTTCGAAAGCTGGAAAATCAAACGAATCACTTCATCACCATATCACCCCGTGGCTAATGGGCAAGCCGAGTCCACAAAGAAAGTCATTGTCAACAACTTAAAAAAACGGTTGGAAAAAGCCAAGGGAAACTGGCCTGAAGAGCTACCGGCAGTATTATGGGCTTACACAACTACTACAAAAACAGCCACGGGAGAAACTCCATTCGCGCTTGTTTATGGTTCAGAAGCCTTAATACCGGTGGAAATCGGCGAACCAAGCACGAGATTCACAACGACAACTAAAGAAAGAAACAACGATGAGTTGAGAATAAATTTGGATTTTCTCGAGCAAAGGAGAGAAGTTGCATTAATACGTATGGCAACCCAAAAACAGATAATAGAGCGATATTACAACAGAAAAACTCACCTCAGATATTTCAAAATTAGGGACGTTGTTCTTAAAAAAGTCTTCCAATCGACAAAGGAAGCCGGTGCAGGAAAACTAAATCCAAATTGGGAAGGACCTTACAAAGTCCGAGGCATTGCTGGAAAAGGCGCTTATGAGCTAGAGACTATGGACCGCAGAATCTTACCAACAAGCTGGAATGTTGTTCATTTGAAGAAGTATTACTTTTAAGTAAAATGAATACCCCCGGTCAGGTATCATTACGTTCGATTTTACTTTTGTACAATTAAAATTATACTAACCATTTTAGATGATAGGCAAAAAGCTAACCCATCACCAGATGATGATATTAGACCTGCATAGACACGAGGAAGTAACTGAATTCCTGGTAGAGTGTTACAACTTTCTGATCGACGTTTTTAAGGGTTAAGCAGTCATCATCTAAACTATATACCTTCGAGTCCCGTATGTTTTTCCTTTTCAGGAAAAGGACCACAAGGAAGGAATAATCAAGTGCTCGAGATTTCATTCTTCAAAGCTCAAACACTTGGGGGACTATATAGTATGGAATGCAAAGAAGAAGCAAAGAAGACTATAAAAAACGTCAAAGCTCAAAGACTAAAAATCCATCTTTCCAACAAGTCAAGCATTATGAGCAAAATCAAAGAGCCAAAGACAAAAACACAAAGCCCGATTCGAAAACCTTCAAAACTTATTCGTAAATATAAATGAATAATTAGGTTAAAGGCAGAATACTAGTTACGGGAAAAAATATATATCTTTGTACTTGTTCAAGAACTGTTGTAAATAAAAATGGTTATGGATAAAAAAATATTACCCTTGTATTTATTCAAAAACTATTGTAAATGAAAACAGTTATGGGTAAAAATCCATACCCTTGTATTTATTCAAAAAATGTTGTAAATGAAAACAATTATGGGTAAAACTTCATACCCTTGTATTTATTCAAAAATCTGTTGTAAACAAAAATATTTACGGGTACAAAATCATACCCTCGTGTTTATACCAACTTTGTTGTAAGAAAAACGGTTGCAAAAGAGTTATGGACGATACTCAAACACATGTAAAATGATACGAAAGTTCAAAATAATACCAAAACTTTCTTCAAAACATTGTTAAGAAAAACATGTGAAGTTCCTATCTCTCTTTTATATATTAACACCATTATGAAGTTGAGACGTCTTCTTCATTAAGTGTCAATCAAAAAAGGGCCCTCTTTTATAAATCATGCCTATTACGAAAATGTACGATAAATCTAAGCATTTTTAATGCAAAGTCCAAAACTAAGGGGTAAACCAAAAACCTCAAAAGAAAGCATGCAAAGATTTAGGAGTGAAACAAAAACTCGAAGAAATAAAAAGTCATGCTAATATTAATATCGATATATTAGGGCAAAAAACTAAGTATTAACTTAGTCTAAGACGGATTTGTTTATACAAAAGTTGCCCCTAAGTTGTCACCTGGGGACTTACAAAGGATCAAACTTTACCCCCAATGAGACCGGGGGTAACCACTAATTGTTCCAATAAAAAAGGGATCAAATTCCTTACACTCTTTCACTAGATGGGGGGTTGTCTTCACTAGTAGTAGGAGCGGCTTGAGATGGCGAGACACGAGCAGCAGCGACCTCAGCTTCAGGTGAAGAGAAATTCTTATTTTCCTGAGACTTCTCAATTGTCTCTCTGGTTTTAGCAATTTCGTCTTCCAAGTCAAAATTCTCTTGGCCCATTTCCGTCAATATGTCAAGACAGGCATTCAAATAAGCCAAACTAACATCGACATCTGCTTTGTCCTCAAGAGCTTCGTAGTCTTTCTCCCATTGTTCAGCTTCAGCTCTTAGCTCATCTCTCTCAGCCACGACAGCATCATGAGAAGCCTGCAAATGAGCAAGGGATCTTTCCAGAAACTGGACCTTATCCGTAGATTACGAATATCCTCTTGGGTCTGACTGAGCAATTGTACGAGTTCGCCATAGTATGCCTCATTTTGGTCCAACAAAGCCTTCAGGCTCCTAATCTTTTCTGTGGCACGGGAAAGCTGCTCCGCAAATGAAGACTCCAAGATATTTTTGTCCTTGCCTACCTGGTTTTAGGACGCCTTCTCTCTATCCAGTTCTGCCGCAATAACTCTAACATGCTGCTCCAAGGTACACGTTTCCTCCTCTATTGCCTCTATATCATGCTGTAAACGCTCGTACTTCTCCTTCTAATTGTCAGCCTCAGTATAGAAGTCATTCGCTGATTGCTCCACTTGAACGAGTCTCTTCATTAACTCTATGCCTATAAGGCTGATGTACATAAAAGGATAAGTTAGGTACCGTAAAATATATAAATACATATGAAAGAAGAGCAAGTTTTACCTTTACGGACGAGTGCACAATATCGCTCATCCAAGTCAAGGAGTTTTGGTGTCACGACCAGATTTATCCTCCGAAAGCTATCGTGACGACACCTAGTCTCTACGACTACGTAAGCCTAAATTTGTGGAAAAATAAATGCAATATAATAAATGGAACAGAAAAGAAGAAGAAGACACAAAACACAACCACTCGGCATGTACAAATTCACTTCCCAAAACCCGGAATGTCATACCAGTCACAAGCTCTGTACTAAATATAGCTCTATACAATGAAGTAGCAGAAAAATACATAAGTCATCTATGCCTATACTAGAGTAGAAGGTGACTCGTGGGATTCTGCGGACGCGGCAGAATTACCTCGCGGTCTTCTCAAAGCTGCTAAGTAACTCCTAGCCACGGAACAGGGTGCTGGTACCTGGATCTGCACACGAAAAACATGTGCAGGAAAGGGCATGTGTACACCACAATTTGGTACCCAGTAAGTGCCAAGCCTAACCCTAGTCAAGTAGTGACCAGGTCAGGTTAAGGCTCTACTGGATTTTTATAGTAAAAAAGTTTAAAATTTGAACAGGGAGATTTAATAAGCTAAGGAAAAAACAGTATAAACAATGAGATGAAGAAAATAGCAACAGGGAGCCCTCGACTCAGCACAATGTATCTAACAGTAATAAATATGCCATGCAGTACAGAGGGAAAGCTCCCGAAATCTCGTCCGTAGTCCCAATGTAAATATGCAATGTAGTACAGGGGGAAAGCTCCCGGAATCTCGTCTGTAGTCCAAATTTAAATATGCAATGCGAATGAATACCGAATACAGTTTATTTAAACAGTTCGGAAAAAATCACATGCAAGAATAAGGATAAAACTACCTAGGCATGGTGCACGTAGTAGCAAACAAGAGAATTTCATGTAAAACATGTAGACAATGATTCTTCCTAACCTAAATCACACAAATAGTACAGTAAACACTGAAATAAGAGTTAAAGAATTTATATCATGTGGAGAAAATGGAATTTTAGCAACAATGGCCTGTGTACGCACTCGTCACCTCACGTACACGGCGCCCAAGCAACAAATAGAGTCAAAAACAACCTAAGGGAAACTCCCTAAAACAGAGTTAGGCAAGCCACTTACCTCGACTGCGCTAATCAACTCAATAACACGCTCTTGCTACGAGTATCCGACTCTGAATGGCCCAAATCTATGAATCTTCTCTTCAAAACCCACTAAAAATCGCCAAAAACCGAGCTTTAAATCATTTTAGGAGATATGAATTTCAAACCCTAGAATATTTTGTATAAACAGTTCTGGGATTCCGCACCTGTGACTCTTGGACCGTAGCACCTGCAAAAAATCCATCGTAGGTGCAAAAATGCATTAACATCAACTAGGGTCGCACCTGCGGTTGCTGGGCCGCATCTGCGGCTCAGCACCTACGGGTATTCGTCCGCACCTGCGAGCCTTGCAACCCCTGACCAAACTCCACACATGCGAGTCTCACTCCGCCCCTGCGGTTCCCCGTTCACAGGTGCGAGACACCAGAACTAGCAATGGTTCAATTGTATTCCAAGTTCCAAAATCACCCGTTGAGTATCCGAAACATCCCCGAGGCCTCCGGGACCTCAACCAAACTTACCAACCAGTCCTAATACTTCATTTAAACTTAGTCGAGCCATCACAACACATCCCATAACATCAATATCATAAATTATGCATGGATTCAAGCCTAAGAACTTATGATATTTCCATATTCCACAACTGATGCCAAAACACGTCAAAAATAGTCCAAATGACCTCAACTTTTACGCACGGGTCATAAATGACACTACGAACCTACAAGCACTCTCGGAATTCAATTCCGAGCCCGATATCAAAATTTCACCTATCGGCCGAAATCGCTGAAATTCTAACTTTCGCCAATTCAAGCCTAAATCTACTACAGACCTCGAAAACACGTTCCGAACACGATTCCAACCCCGAAATCACCCAACGGAGCTAATAGAGTCGACGAAATTCCATTCCTAATCCGGATTTACACAGTTCCAACCACGGTCCGATTTCTAAATCTTAAACTCACCTTTAAGGACTATGTGACCTAAATCTCTCCGAAATTCACAACTAAATGCTCCAACAAGTCCCAAAAGCAAAAATAGACATGGAAGAAGCAGTTATTAGGGGATAAGGCGCTAAATCTCAAAACGGCCAACCGGGTCGTTACATTCTCCCCCTCGAACGAACATAGAGACATACCTGAAGCTGTGAAAAGATAAGGGTACTGCCTGCGCATATCCTGCGTGGTCTCCCATGTCACCTCCTTGATCTGTTGACCCCTCCACTGAACCTTGACTGATGCAATATTCTTCGACCTGAGCTTTCTGACCTACCTATCCATTATAGCTACAGGCTCCTCAACATATGATAGATCCTTGTCCAACTGGACTGAGATGAAATCCAAAACATGAGTCGGGTCACCATGATACTTCTAGAGCATAGAGACGTGGAATACCGGATGAACTCTTGCTAGGTTGGGAGGCAAGGCTAGCTCATAAGCAACCTCCCCAACCTGCTGCAATACCTCCAAAGGGCCAATAAATCTCGGAATCAGCTTACCCTTCTTCCCGAACCTCATGACGCCCTTCATAGGCGATACCCGAAGCAATACCCGATCACCAGCCATAAATGACAAATCACGAACCTTGCGGTCTGCGTAACTCTTCTGCTTGGACTGAGCTGTGCGAAGCCTCTCCTGAATCTCCTTCACCTTGCCTAGGGCATCCTAGACCAAATCTGTACCGAACAATCGGGCCTCGCCCGGCTCAAACCATCGTACTGTAGACCTGCACCGCCTACCATACAAAGCCTCATATGGTGCCATCAGAATGCTGATTGGTAACTATTATTATAAGCAAACTCCGCAAGTGGAAAGTATCGATCCCATGACCCTCCAAAATTAATCACACAGGCACGGAGCATATCCTCAAGAATCTAAATCGTGCACTCGGACTGCCCGTCCGTCTGAGGGTGAAAGTCTATACTCAACTCCACCCTAGTGCCTTAATCTTGCTGAACGGCTCTCCAGAGCCGTGAAGTGAACTGTGTACCTCTGTCTGAAATGATAGATACTGGAATACCGTGGAGTCGAACAATCTCCATGATATAAATCTCAGCCAACCTCGCGGAGGAATATGTAGTCAACACTAGGATGAAATGGGCTGATTTGGTCAGTCGATCCACGACCACCCAAATAGCATCGAACTTTCTCAACGTCCGAGGAAGTCCAAACACAAAGTCCATGGTGATCCGCTCCCACTTCCACTTTGGAAGCTCAATCTACTAAAGTAACCCTCCCGGCCTCTGATGCTCACATTTGACTTGCTGACAGTTGAGACACTTGACTACAAACTCCACTATATCCTTGTTTGTCCTTCGCCACCAATAGTGTTGTCTCATATCTTGGTACATCTTCGCGGTACCCGGCTGAATGGAATACCGCGAGCTATGGGCCTCTTCAAGAATCAGCTCCCGAATCCCATCCACATTGAGCACACAAATACTGCCCTGCTTTCTCATCACCTATAGTCACATCCCTGGCATCACCCCGCCGAACTCTATCCTGAAGAACCAAAAAGTTTGGATCATCATACTGGCGCTCTCTAATGCAGTCATAAATAGAAGATCGAGAAACCACACAAGTTAAAACTCGACAAAACTCAGAAAGATTCAATCTCATGAACTGTCTGGATAAGGACTAAACATCTAAGGCTAAGGGCCCCTCACCTGCATGAAGATATGCCAAACTCCCCAAACTCTCCGCACGACGACTCAAGGCGTCGGCCACCACATTGGCCTTCCCCGGGTGGTATAATATAGTGATGTCATAATCCTTGAGTAACTCCAACCACCTACGCAAGCGCAAATTGAGGTCCTTTTGCTTGAATATGTGCTGTAAACTCCGGTGATCGGTGAAGATCTCACTGGGAAAACCGTATAAGTAATGACGCCATATCTTCAGGGCGTGAACAATCGATGCCAACTTGATATCATGGATGGGATAGTTCTTCTCATGAACCTTCAACTGTCTGGACGCGTAGGCAATCACCCTACCGTCCTGCATCAACACCGCTCCCAAGCCAATCCTCGAAGCATCACAATAGACTGTATAGTACCCTAAACCCGTAAGCAATACCAACACTGGAGATGTAGTCAGGGATGTCTTGAGCTTCTGAAAGATCCCCTCACACTCCTCAGTCAACCTAAACGGAGCACCCTTTTGGGTCAACCTAGTCATCGGTGCTGCAATGGATGAAAATCCCTCCAGAAAACGGTGATAGTACCCAGCCAAACCAGGGAAACTACGGATCTTAGTAGCTGAATATGGTCTAGGCCAACTCTGCACCACCTCCACCTTCTTTGGATCTACCTTGATCCCATAGAAAGACACGACATGACCTAGGAATGCCACAGAATCAAGCCAAAATTCACACTTAGAAAATTTGGCATACAATTTCTTCTCCCTCAAAGTCTGAAGCACAATCCTCAAATGCTGCTCATGGTCCTCCTGGGACCGAGAGTATACCAAGATGTCATCAATGAACACAATGACGAAAAAATCAAGATAAGGCTGAAACATGTTGTGCATCAGGTGCATAAAGGCTGCTGGGGCATTGGTCAGCCCAAATGACATAACAAGGAACTCATAGTGGCCATATCTGGTCTTGAAGGCAGTCTTCGGGATGTCCGGCTCCCGAATCTTTAACTGATGATCGCCCGAACACAGATCGATCTTGGAGAACACCCTAGCACCCTATAACTGGTCAAATAAATCATCAATGTGAGGCAATGGGTACCTGTTCTTCACTATCACCTTATTCAGCTACCAGTAATCAATACACATGCGCATCGAACCATCCTTTTTCTTTACAAACAATACCGGAGCACCCCAAGGTGATACACTGGGCCTGATGAAACCTTTACCAAGAAACTCATGCAACTACTCCTTCAACTCCTTCAGGTCAGGAGGAGCCATACAATAGGGAGTAATGGAAATGGGCTGAGTGCCCGGCAACAAATTAATGCCCAAATCAATATCTCTGTCGGGCGAAAGATCAGCTGGAAAAACATCGGGATAGTCTCGCACAACTGTAACTGACTCGACTAAAGGTGTATCAACACTAACATCTCTCACATAGGTTAAGTACGCATCACACCCCTTCTCCACCATCCGCTGAGCCTTAAGAAAGGAAATGACTCGGCGGGGAGTATACTCTAAGAAACCTCTCCACTCTAACCTTGGAAAACCTGGCATAGCCAGCGTCACGGTCTTGGAGTGACAATCAAGAATAGCATAATGGGGTGACAACCAATCTATGCCCAATATAACATCGAAGTCTATCATACTGAGTAATAACAAATCAACCCTGGTCTCAAAACCACTGATAACAATCAAACACGATAGATATACGCGGTCCACAACAAGAGAATCTCCCACAAGAGTAGAAACATATATGAGGGAATTCAAAGAATCCCGAGATATCCCTAGATGTGAAGCAAAATAAGAAGACACATATGAGTATGTAGAGCCCGGATCAAATAATACAGATGCATCCCTATGATAAATAGGGACAATACTTGTGATGACCGAATCTGAAGCAACAACCTCTGAACGTGCTGGAAGAGTATAGTACCTGGCCTGGCCTCCACCTCTAGGGCAACCTCGACCTCCACGACCACCACCTCGAGCTGCCTGAGGAGGTGGGGTAGCAGATGGGGCTACAATAATAGCTGGAGGACCCGGTGGAGCATGTGGGGCCTGATAAGAATGAGATGGTTTTCCCCTCCTAGATCTGGGGCAATCTCTGATCATATGGCGAGGGTCACCACATTCAAAACAACCCCTTGGAGTACGTGGTGGCTGGTGCTGACTCTGAACTGGCCTGCTGGACTGGCCGGTAATAGCACCTCGAACAGGAGGCACATAAGATACTGGTGGTGCATAATAAGGCTCCTAAGGTCTAGGAGGAGCTGGAACACCACTGGCTACTGGAAGAGCTGAATGGATAGGGCGACTCACAAAACCCCTACCATAGCGTGCTGCTGGTGCACGAACTCCCGAAAAATGACCAGTCTCTCGAGACCTCTTGGCCTCTCTCTCCTCTCTGTCCTAAGCTAACATACTGTCAATCCTCCGAGCACTACTCACGGCTTGCTGGTACATGATATCTGTCTCCAACTCTCTGGCCATACCGGTCTGAATACAGGGGTGGAGTCCCTTAATGAAGCGTCAAAGCCTCTCTTAGATCGTGACAACCAAAGCCGGTGCATGACAAGCCAAGTCACTGAAACAGACTACATACTCTAACACAGTCATGGTACCCTGGCGTAACTGCTCTAACTCTGCACGCCAAGCATCCCTGAGGCTCTGAGGGAAAAACTCACGTAAACACATCTTAGAGAACTTAGCCTAAGTAAGTGAAGCTGCCTCATCCAGACTACTCAGCTCAAAGGCACGCCACCACTGATAAGCCGCTCCCCTCAACTTGAAAGCGGTGAAAGAAACCCCACGAGTCTCCACAATACCCATAGTGCGGAGAATGTGATGACACTTCTTAAGAAAACCTAGAGCATCATCTGAAGCTAGTCCGCTGAACTCAGGTGGGTGGTACTTCTTGTACCTCTCAAGTCTGAGCTTCTCTGCCTCAAAAGCAGCTACCCTAGCCTCATGCTGAGCTGGAGTCGCTGGGGGCATAGGAGTATACTCTGGAACCTGCCTAATATGGACCCTCTGCTCAAGAGTATGGGTGGCGGGATTTTGTGCCCCTCCCACGGCCTGGGATGTAGCTGGAGAAATCGGAAGTAGTCCCGCTTATTACAGAGTGCTGTAGGCGCTCATGAACTGAGCCAATGTCTCCTGGAGGGCTAGAGTAATAGTAGGGACCTCCTGTGCCCCTCTGACTGTAGCTGCTGGGGGCTCCCCTATCCCTGCCCTCGCCAGTGCTTGGGCTGCACTACGTGCTCGTCCTCTACCCCTGCCCCTGCCTATGGAGGCTCTGGCTGGGGGCTCGGATGCCTTGTCATCAGAACGTCCGGTACGGGTCCGCACCATCTGCGAGCAAGAGTAGAATAGAGTTTTAGAATTTGGATGACAGTAACTAGCACGACAAAGGATTCCAAGAAGGTGATTGTTCTTAACAGTTACATAGCCTCTCAAAGATAGATACAGACGTCTCCGCACCGATCCGGGAGACTCTAATAAACCGGCTTATGACTTGTGACTCATATGAACCTAGACGCTCTGATACAAACTTGTCACGACCCCATTTACCCTCCGAAAGGTATCGTGACGACACCTAGTTTCTACGACTAGGTAAGCTTAAATTTGCGAAAAAATAAATGCTATATAATAAATGGAACAAAAAAGAAGAAGAAGACTCATAACACAACCACTCGGCATGTACAATTTCACTTCCCAAAACCCGGAATGTCACACCAGTCACAAGCTCTGTACTAAATATAGCTTTATACAATGAAGTAGCAAAAAAATACATAAGTCATCTATTCCTATACTAGAGTAGAAGGGGACTTGTGGGATTCTGCGGACGCGGAAGAATTACCTCGCGATCTCCTAAAAGCTTCTAAGTGACTCCTAGCCACGGAACTGGGTGCTGGTACCTGGATCTGCACACGAAAAACATGTGCAGGAAATGGCATGAGTACACAACAATTTGGTACCTAGTAAGTGCCAAGCCTAACCCCAGTCAAGTAGTGACCAGGTCAGGTTAAGGCTCTACTGGATTTTTATAGTAAAAAAGTTTAAAATTTGAACAGGGAGATTTAATAAGCTAAGGCAAAAATAGTAGAAACAATGAGCTGAAGAAAATAGAAACAAGGAGCCCTTGGCTCAGCACAGCGTATCTCACAGTAATAAATATGCCATGCAGTACAGGGGGAAAGCTCCCGGAATCTCGTCCATAGTCCCAATTTAAATATGCAATGCAGTACATGGGGAAAGCTCCCGGAATCTCGTCAGTAGTCCCAATTTTAATATGCAATGTAGTACAGGGGGAAAGCTACCGAAATCTCGTCTGTAGTCTCAATTTAAATATGCAATGTGAATGAATACCGAATACAGTTTATTTAAACAGTTTGGGAAAAATAACAAGCAAGAATAAGGATAAACTACCTAGGCATGGTGCACGTAGTAGCAAATAAGGGAATTTCAGGTAAAACAAGTAGACAATACTTCTTCCTAACCTAAACCACACAAATAGTATAGTAAACAATGAAATAAGAGTAAAAGGATTTATATCATGTGAAGAAAAATGGAATTTTAGAAACAATGGCCTGTGTACGCACTCGTCACCTCACGTACACGCAGCCCAAGCAACAAATAGACTCAAAAACAACCTCAGGGAAAATTCCCAACACAGAGTTAGGCAAGCCACTTACTTCGACTGCACTAATCAACTCAATACCACGCACTTACCACGAGTATCCGTCTCCGAATGGCCCAAATCTATGAATCTTCTCTTCAAAACCCACTGAAAAACGCCAAAACCCGAGCTCTAAATAATTTTAGGAGATATGAATTGCAAACCCTCGGATTTTTTTATAAACAGTCTAGGGATTTTGCACCTGCGACTCTTGGACCGCACTTGCGGAAAATCCATCGCAGGTGCGAAAATTCATTAACATTAACTGGGGTCGCACCTGCGGTTGCTGAGCCGCATCCGTGGCTCTGCACCTACGGGTATTCGTCCGCACCTAAGAGCGTTACAACCCCTTACCAAACTCCACACCTGCGTGTCCGCACCTGCGGTTCCTCGTATGCAGATGCGAGACACCAGAACTAGCAGTGGTTCAGCTGTGTTCCAAGTTCCAAAATCACTCGTTGAGCATCTGAAACATCCTTGAGGCCTCCGAGACCTCAACCAAACTTACCAACCAGTCCTAATACTTCATTCAAACTTAGTTGAGCCTTCAAAAGACATACCACAACATCCAAATCACCAATTATGCATGGATTCAATCCTAAGAACTTATGAAATTTCCAAATTCCACAACAAATGCCGAAACACGTCAAAACTAGTCGGAATGACATCACATTTTATGAAAAGGTCATAAATGACACTACGAACCTAAAGCCACTCTCATAATTCCCTTCCGATCCTGATATAAAAATTTCACCTATCGGCCGAAATCGCCGAAATTCTAACTTACGCCAATTAAATTCTAAATCTACTACAGACCTCAAAAACACTTTCCGAACACGCTCCCAACCCCGAAATCACCCAACGGAGCTAACAAAGTCGATGTAATGTAATTACGGATCCGTCTTCAAAACTAAGCGCTCTAACAAGTCCCAAAAGCAGAAATAGACATGGGAGAAGAAGTTATTAGGGGATCGGGGCGCTAACTCCCAAAACGACTGACTGGGTCATTACATGTGGCTTTCAGCTTAGACTTCTCAACCGGGCCTATCAATGGCTTTAACCATACATCAGCCTGGCCTGACTTTTTCAAGAGGCTGCCCGCCGCAGGAACCTCTATTGTAACTTGCTTCTTCACCCCCGTGCTGGAAGACCCTACTTCAACAGCACAAGGCACGAAAGTGGGGGTGGGTGAAGGAGCTATGAGCGGAATAGGCTGAGGAGCATAAACAACAATGGGAGCAAAAACAGCAACATGAGCAATGAACGGAAGTTCCACAGAAGCAGGAGGATAGAAAACAACAAGAGGGGCTTCATCAGAAACGGTACTAAAACCTTGTTGGAAAAGGTGATAAATGGAATCACGAACAGGAGAGGGAGTTGCATCTTTGGGGGTGGAAAGTTCTAATTCATGCATGGGAGGATCAACAACGGGCACATATTTATCGTTAGAGACGACCCTCCTCTTACATGACCTATGGACCAGCGAACCCCCATCCTGTTCTTCTTCATCCTCCAAGGTCCTGGACCCACTTGCCTTCCTTTTCGACGAGGAGGAGCCAACAATGATCTCCTGAGCCTTAGCCAAGGACAGCTTTGAAGCGGACACAGCCGTAGTAGAAATTCCACGAGCAGGAAACCTTACTAAATGAAAGGGATCAGATAAATCTCAAAAAGGGAAGAAGTGAAAAAAAAACCCTCACTTACCATGGGTTTTCACCTTCCAACCAAACCTCAAAGAGAGTTACTTCCACGAACATTCTTCTAAATGAGCGATTAACAAAAGCTTTTCTACTCAATCAGGGAGATCGGAGACATTCTCGACGGTTCCCATGGTTTCTGCAAAAGAAAAAGAAACAGTCACGGTACTAATAGTTTATCAAAAGAAAAGAAAAGGAAAGTGAGCAAAACTGTACTCACGTGCAAAGTTCCACTTCTTAGGGAAGGGAAGATTTTCTTCACATACTAAGCCTGCAGTAGGGACAGCAACATCACGGGCATACCACCCTCTATCTTTGTCATCATCTGGAGTAACTAACACCATTATACTCCTAGCCGCGAGAGTAAACACTCCTTGGTGGAACAACATCAGAGAATAGAGGTGAATAAGATGATGAAAAGTAAAGGGTACGAAAGCTAAATTGGCCAAATACCTAATGCGCACGACTACTCGCCAAAAAAGACGACCGACTTGTCCCAAGCAAACTTTGAAGAATCGACAAAACTCAATGATAACAGGGTCGATGGGAGGTTTGAATCTTAATGTGAAGGGATAAGCATAAACATAATAATACCCAGTTCTATAAGTGGTTATTCTTTGGTTATCGTTAGGAACTACAACAGGAAAATCAGGCTTCTAACAACAATCCATGCGTACGAATGACACAAAACCCTCTGTTTTTGGGTAGGATAAAGGTCAGCACTATCATGTGATGACATGGAAGAAAGTTGCTCACTCATGGACTCACTATCCTTAGCAAAAGAATACTCGGAAGGAGCTATCTCATCGTCTCTCGTCTCACGAAAAGTTTCATTGTGTTCTCTACTCTTTGATGAAGATCTAGAAGCCCTAGCTCTCGAAGAAGACACGAAAACAGTAGACCTAGAAGAACATGGGGGAGTAATATGAGAAGAAGAAGAACCCCTGGAAGATGTATAACTTAAGCTCCTAAGTCTACCACCCCTCCTACTCCGTGTTGGAGCAGAAGAAGGAGTCAATTCATCTACAATGATGACCTTTTTGGATTGCTGGTTTGAAAAAGACATGTTTACAAGAAGAAAGAATTTACAAATAAATAAAGAAGATTAGAATTTTTTCGTGAAAGTAAAGAAAGGAAAAGGGATATTTATACTCGAAGCAGACCGTTAAAAATTTGAAAAAACAGTGATATGGAAGTCACAATTGAAACTTTCACTTCGTGACTGATGTAGCCGCAAAAAGCCCTAAATGGCGCTGAATAGTTGCAGAATGAATCCGAGAATGCCACATGGCACGAGCATTAAATGGAAGTGACAAGCGACGTATATGTTCGGAGACGGATGCAATGGTACGAGTGAAGCGGCGACAAAATATTCCCGCCATAAATGAGTATCCACTTACCAAATATTTTATCAATAAATAAATGGTAAGTGGGGGGGGGGGGGGGGGCTATCTGTATTGGTAAAGATAAGCTTCACATGTGTACTAGTTATGATGATTAGCAATCCATGTGGATCAATGAAAACATGACAATTGGACGAGACTTTACGAAAGGGTACGAGACAAAGAGGAACGGAACAGCATACACACGAGGTAATCAGATACGGGAATCTCAATCTAATTGAGGAGATGAAGAGAAACGGTCAAAATGAATCAAGGCAGAATAAAAGGCAGATTAGAAGATCTTCAATAAATGAGCCAAACGTTACATAATCTTCACGCAACAGTTACGATTAATCATTGTAACGTTACATTAATGCCATTGTTAGTCAATAATGCTCAATTACTGAAAATAGTAAACGGTATATTAAGAAATTCCCTATATAAGGGAGTGAAATATAACTTGTAAGGACACGTTCGAACCACTGTTGAAATATACTCACTTTTACGCATCTTTACTGCTTTCTATTTACGAATCTATTTACAATTATTTTCATATTCTCTTGATTATCAGAAATTCGAGTTCTTCATAAAATAGCTTTGGCAAAGAATCTAATTGTTTGGTTAAACATACATATATGCACAATTTGAACTTAGTATGTGGCAATTAAGGACCAAAAAATTCTCCAAGAATTGTATATGCTATAAGCATTTTAAATCATTCATGAATTGTCATATAAGTACAGTTGAATAAGCCATATAAATAAACTTTAGGTTTACATAAAATTTTCATGTTATCCCAGACATACAAGATACATGAGAGTGACTACACACACCATTGACTTTATACTTTCGAGTGTTTGAACGACATGTCCAAAACTACATGTCTTTCATATGAAACCAATTCTATTCGAATTTTGTCTCTTCTATTTGGCTAATTTTTTTGTGTCTGTATTCGCCAAACTTAAGATACTCATCTATACTTAGCGCTATCATAGATGTCGTCGACGAACGTTTTATATCGGTTCCCACCACCTTTGTTCATAAAGACTACATGACATAGAGATCTTTTTATTCATATTTTCAGATACTTGAACCTCCCCTGAGATTTTATAAAGTGTTATGTCATGTGATCTACTAGACCACTTGCCTCCTTTTTATGGTTATTTTGATCATTTTCTTATCTTCTTTATCAAGAAATTTATTTGAAACCGATTTTTCTATACGCTTTAAGCGTACAATAGACTTTGTCATTCTAGGACTTATTCTAATAGGAGAATTGCAGTGAGAACATATTTACTTCTTTGGGTCAGCAAATACGTCTGGCATGCTTTGCAATATATTGCAGATGAATTATTTATGAACTTCAAGTTCATATTATCTTCTTCGAGGATCTGGATGGATAAATGATAATTCATTCCACGTAACTATTTTTCAACTTTTTATTGTTGTGACTCAAAATCCACTAGTCGTGATGGAACCTAACCCAACCTGCTAGGTAAGCCAATTAATAACTATCAAATTCCAATAATATTTAACAAAACAACTAAGTAAAAGAAATTATCTAAATCTAATACATTTCTCAAGGACTGGTAGTACAAATCATGAGCGTCTAAGATGTCGAATTTACAAAAAGCTAAAATTAAATAAAGAACATCATCTGTTGGAAATATACATGAACAAATCTATACATTCCAAGGCTACCGTGAACAAGAGGCAACTAACACTGAAATGTTGGTACGTCTTCAGTTCCAGCTCCCGTCGATCACAGCAACAACAACAATCAACATCTTCACGCAAGGTGCAGAAGTGTAGTATGAGTACAACCGACCCCATGTACTCAATAATTAATAAACCTAACCTTAGGTTGAAAGTAGTGACGAGTTGGAACAAAGGTTGGGTACGACATCAACAACCAACAACAATTCAAATAAATATAGTGCAGGTAATGAAAGAAGTATCTCGGAGATAAAACACTCAACTCGTTCACCATTCCAGAAAATAGGCATGCTTTTCAAGTATCTTAATGAAAACCCAAATCTTTCACCAAAATTGCAAAAAATATGACACAGCTTGAAAAGTGTGATTTTCCCAAAAATTCTTTCACTAATAAATAAGATGTTTAATTTTTAGATAGCACGAGGAAAGTACATCTCTATGCCTATATGTCAAGATACAGGTAAAATCATAAATGTCACCAAAACCGAGTAGCAGTAGGAAATGCATCTCTATGCATGTATCTCAAGTATGCATGTCAAATGTAATGCAGCTCAATGATGAACTCATATACTCACACTCTCAGTGTACTCAAACCCATGGGCCATGACGAGTGTCCGAGTCCTACCTGTCGAACACCCATAAGCATGCGTCTAGGATATAAACATGAATAACATCTGCTGAAATACGAGAATAACATACGTGAGGAAACCTGTCCAAAAGACATATATACATACACGTGCAAAATACGTAGGGAAAGCCAACAAGGCTGCTGTAGACAACTGCATATCCAAAACTGGATGCCGACAAAGTCACATACTATCCAACTATACATAACTGCTTATAGACCTCTAATAGAACATACAACCGTACACGGGAGGAACTGGGCCCCCGTCATACTCATATTGTTACGACCCAAAATCTATAAGGTCGTGATGGCGCCGGACACCACTGTCAGGCAAGCCAATCATTAAATGGTTAAGTTAAATTTCCTATTTTAGCATTTTTGAAATCGTTACATTTCATTTTATTACATAATAACTGAATAAAATCCGCTAAGTAAATACGATAGTTTAATATTCCATTTTAATAAAATATATCCCAAACACATCCCAGAACCCGGTGTCATAAGTGCATGAGAAAATTTCTAAGAATTTAACAGATACTACAATGCTTGTCCAAATACAAATGGACATGGAATTTAAAATGAAAATAAATACATCTGAGGGAGACTCTGCCAGTTGCAGATTGCTTCAGGATGATGCAGCTCGCCTAGCTATTTCTCATACTCCTAATTCAATCCGTTAACCACCCGGAATCCACCCGAGGCCCCCGGGACCCCGTCCAATTACACCAACCTGTCCCAAAACATAATGCGGACCATCTCAGGGCCTCAAATAATATCAAATAACATCGAAAAAATGAATCGCACTCCAATTCAATCTTTATGATCTAACAAATTTCAAACATGCACATCTGATGCCGAAACCTATCAAATCACGTCCGATTGACCCCAAAATTTTTACACAAGTCATATTCGACATTATGGACCTGCTCCAACTTTTTGAATCGCATTCTGGCCCCGATATCAAAATTCCCATTTCCGGTCGGATTTCTCAAAAACCTTCAAATTTCTATCTTTAGCCAAATGACTCCAAAATGACCTACGGACCTCCGAATTCACTTCCGATCGCACTCCCAACACCAGAATAACCATACGGAGCTATTCCCAGACTCGGAATCCCAAGCAGACATCAAAATCACTGAAATGCACTTCAACCCAGATTTATGAAATTTCTTCTAAAATGCTAACTTCCACAATATATGTCGAAACTGCTCTCGGGTTATCCAAAAACGATCCGGACATACTCCCAAGTCTGAAATAATCATACAAACCTGCTGGAACCTTCAGATCCTGATTTCTAGGTCGTTTACTCCAAACTCCAATCTTAGTCGATTCTTCCAACTTAAGGATTCTAAAGTGAGAATTTTATTTCCAACTTGACTCCGAACTTCCCGAAATTCAACTCCGACCACGCCTACGAGTCATAATACCTGAAACAAAACTGCTCATGACCACAAACTGCTGAACGACACGCTAGAGCTCAAAATGACCGATCAGTTCATTACATTCTCTCTCACTTAAACATACGTTCTTCCTCGAACGTGCCAAGAACTGCTCCGGAGTTATCTGAAATCATTGTTTAACACCTCGTGCACCTGCCTGTGCTACCACAACCCAGTTGAGTATATTAGCTTGATCTAATATGAACATATCCTCTTTTATCCATACAATAAGCTCAGAACCCAGTTCCAACACCTGAAATTCCCTACCAGGCCTATTTCCAATATATAAACACCGTATCAACTACCACACGAGGTACATGAACACAACTGCGTACCTTTACTGAATTAGCATGATGCACCACATAATTCACCATCTAACCACAATGACATTCCCTGAACCTTAATAGTCAAAATTCTACGAATCTGATGCTCCCAATGCGCCTTATGATATATATACATCCTGCTATAATGCTGACGATACCACCACAATGGAGGAGATGTGTAGAAATTTCTAACCAATTGCAGAGTTAACCAAACATTGAATCTCTCCTCTTTGACTAAAATCATCACTTCATTACTAACCTAATACTAGTATTTGTTCTTTACATAATTCACCAAATCTTATCGCACTGATCCCTGATCCAATAGTCTTGTCTCACCTAGTTTGAGCTGCTCGGACAACTAATTACCCCAGATATGACCAACACTCTCACACGATGCCACAATGCGCCAATAGGCCACAACTCGAACATGATACATAAGGAAATGACTCATGAGAGACTACTAAACTCATGAAACTAATATGGATTTTCCTTAGAAAATAGGAAGCAAAACACAAGAAAAATAAATATAGGAACCTTTCTCAACATCACACTGTTGCGGCGTGAAACCCGATCCAAATAACATACATGTGGCGGCGTGCCACCCGATCCCCTCATAAAATCCACATAAGGAGATATACACGGAGCTTAATTGCTCATTATTACAAATTACTGAATATCGGTCACAAGCACGCTAAGTGCATAATACCATCCTGGGGAGACTGGTAGAGCAAAATGCTATAAAACTCGACCACAACTGAGGTGCGATATATATATATATATATATATACTCTGAATCTCAAGAGCCCTCCTGCTCACATAACATCATCACTACGCAGAAACTCAACACATAGAAAATTATCAAGCTGTTTCACAACTCACACGACACCATCGTAATATTACATGAAATAACGGACAACCAAACATCATCCAATGTCCGAATACTCCTCAACAAGGAGTGCTATGCTAAAATGAACACATCTAGCCTGATATAGAGCCCATATTCGTGTTTAAATTCATTCAGTGACCTCAAGCCGATTTTGATCGCACCTTACTAGGCTAATAACCTTTCATGAGTCCATACTGACCTTCTTTTTCTTATAACACACAAGAACAACCATCATAACTAGAGCAAACCTCCGCCGTCCATAGCCCAATAAATTGAATGCCCTTCGGGCATAATTTCTCAAATTAGTGATATTACCTCCATCTTCATACTTAGTTTAAATTTTTAATAAATCAAGTGATTGCATGTCGCACTTATACATTCTTCCCATGAGATACGATTCCACGATCTCATGCACCAGGTAACAAATCAGCACTTCCATACCACCAGCCACACAAATGCTTTAAAGCAAACCAAGAATCCGTAACCAGGATGCAAAGCCTCCTACACAAGCACCGATCTCAAGTAACACTGAAGACAATACCAACTTACTCTAGACATCCAAATCCTGTTCCTGCTCATCCGAACTAGTGACATCCTTGTCAACACCGAAATGCAACCTTGATCCTTACTTCCAAATTTCATACCGCTCACTGCATCTAACATGCCAATATGCGATAGTGCCAGAATTTCATCATAACTCCTGAACCAGTAATAGGGCAAACACTTCATCATATAAAAACTTTTTACTTATCTTATTCTGAGAGAACCATAGCAACACACGAGTAAATTTTCATAACCGTAGAACATGCAAATCCTGAAGTAGTAGTTTAAACCACCATAACCCTTCCAGGGTCCGCCTACACCTGACAAGCCATAATACTTGAATATTTCGAATAAAATCTATTACGGCGGTCGATATGCCTCGCATACACCGGCACAAACCACATGCATAACTTAATCATACTGAAGGAACTGATCACTGCCGCACATGCGACATTTCAACCATGGCTAATCAATCTATCTTCTTTTAATTATCCTAAATTGCCTCAGAAATAATAGTAACCCCATTCCACACATAACCAACTCAATCCTCACTCATTCCAAGTGGCCTTGACTCACAAGACCATGTTGTCTCAATCCCACAAACCATCTCATACCCTTTTTTGCGCGTATTCACACCTCCAACTGGTATGCTCATCCTGATAATCTTTCTACAATCCGGAGTTTATTCCTCTCACTCCTCCAACACCATCCTACACGCTGAAAATAACATAGAAGACTCCAACCATTTTCTCTTCCTCAGAAATTATGCTGCAAAAGCTTGATTCTTATTGACACTGCTGCCTGAAACCCTTTAACACCACATTCTTATCTTCGAATTCATTAGGACCACCATTGAGTCACCCACTCTGACTTGGCCCGGAATACAATCAACTCCAAGGCTCCTCTAGCACACGAACACATTTTCAATGAAGCACGCGACTGAGTCACTACCCTTACAACTCGCTTTTGCCTCAAGCATAATTCTGAATCTTCCAAAGCCTAACCCTAGTCCAATAAGGCCAACTTTTGCACACATTTATCAATTCTCATGCAAAATTACCATTTTACTCATTTCCCCTTAGCTGCAATAACTTGACAATACGCTGATAATCCGTAACCCCATGAGAAGATAATCTTGCGACCCTATTGCAGGCAGTGGGACTCTCCCACTTAGCCCGAAGCTACTCCTTGCACCACTCTGGACCCCACCGAAATTCTTTCTTCATTGCTGACATGATCTTGCTCAACCGACCCGTCCAATTCTTCCAAATACTTCTGTTAGAACTCTTTGAATATTTAAATTCTCTAGCATCATTCACATATTCGGCCTCCTACCGAATAGCCACTAAAATTCCTCGCAGAAACTTGCCACCCACACGACCGCTAACCTGCTCATAAGAGATAACCCACATGTGGAAATTACCAACTGATACCTTCCAATGACGTTGTACTACACAATCTCTACAACATCAATACCCCATCCTACACCCTTCTTCATTTACCACTTTACTAGTCTGTCCGCTCCTCGTGGACATCTATCAAATGCGCGAAAATATCTTCAAATTCACCGCCACATTGCATCCTTCCTCATTCCTAACAACTCCTCTCGGTTGTATCCAACCTTCTGCCGAAATAACCAATATTTCAATTTAAGCTCCTGGACCCAATCACCGTCCATTAAAATTCTGAAATCACTCCAAACTTCTCCTCAAGATAGGCAGTTGTCTTATCGCTAAACTCATATGATACGTTGCCACTCTCCCACTTTAGTTAAAGTCATTCCTTTAAGCACTACCTGACTTCCTTTTCTTACGCCTGGCCTTTTAGAAGTTTAGCCGCCGCCTGACACTTCTCACATGTCTTCCTCCATCGTATGCTGCCTCAATTTAATATCATTCTCTGTAGCTCTTAAACCAGCAAATCACCACAACTTTAAACCTTCCCAAAGATCATCTTTCTCGAATCACCTACATTAGAAATAACTATTCAGTCCTAAATCGCCGCACACCACGATCTCTGACAACCGCTTCTTCAATATTACTTCACAACACTCTGACCCAATGCAACCGAAGAACTATAACGTCGGCGAACTTAACACATTCTATTAAATAACAACGATACCACGTCACAGATGAAAACTCCGCCTCGCTTGATAACACCAAGTCTTATTACTTTATTCCCCAGACGTGAACATTCATAGTCTAATTGCCCTTCCTCCGCCAGAACTAAAATACTATAATCTCGAAATTACGCTCTAAGAAGACCTCCCTTCAAGTCATCCATTACCCCGACATATGGGCAAGCATTCTACCATCATATCAACACCATGCGATAACCAATCGTTAGCATCATTACAACCCGAGCATAGCCTCCAAGCTCTAAAAAATATAGCTATTGAGCTGAAACAACATAATATCCTTCTGCAGGGCGACAACAACAACCCCAATAAACTACGCATGTAAAACATCACGCACCATATCCGTAGCACCATTTCAATTCCTCAAATTCCGGATTTATAACAAGCGCTTCGCGACACGTAAGATTGAGTAGGAAGAAACATAGGCATAAGCCTTAAAGGAATCAAATCGAACGATGAGGAATCAAGAAGGGAAGTACTCCTACAGCCCGGTAGCCTCTCGAAGATAAGTACAGACGTCTTCGTACCAATCCGCAAGACTCTACTAGACTTGCTCATGAATCGTGAAACCTAAGGGAACCTAGTGCTCTGATACCACGTTGTCATGACCCAAAATTCATAAGGTTGTGATGGCGCCGGACACCACTGTCAGGCAAGCCAATCATTAAATGGTTAAGTTAAATTTCCTATTTTAACATTTTTGAAATCGTTACCTATCACTTTATTACATAATAACTGAATAAAATCCGCTAAGAAAATACGATAGTTTAATATTCCATTTTAATAAAATACATCCCAAACACATCCCAGAACCCGTTGTCACAAGTGCATGAGCAAATTTCTAAGAATTTAACAGATACTACAATGCTTGTCCGAAATACAACTGGACATGGAATTTAAAATGAAAATAAATACATCTGAGGGAGACTCTGTCAGCTGCGGATCGCCTCCGGATGATGCAACTTGCCTAAGTCTCCAAGTCAGCCACATCGTCGTGTCAAACAGGGCCACTAGCTATTAATGTACCTATGCAATAAAAATGCACAACAAGTGTAGCATGAGTACGAAAACAAAGTGTACTCAGTAAATATCTCGCCTAACCTTAGAGAGGTAGTGACGAGAGGTCGATTTCGACACTTGCTAGAGGTCAATACAATATAATCGATGAAGGATATCAACATGGTTATTAACATCGAATAACAAATAATGACAGGAAAAATCAATTGTTTCCATAAATTTATAAATTCTCCGGTTTCCGTCATTTCGTTGAGCAATTTCCGTCCTTAAGACAATTTAACAGTTCAAGTCACAGATGGTATATAATATGAATATATCATGCGTAGGAAATGCCGAGGGTCGAACGGCCCGAACCAACAATAATAAAATGTGCATTGCCGAAGGGTCAAATGGCTCAAACCATAGATGCATCTATTTCGCCGTGGCGTACGGCCCGCTCCCATGAGAGTAGTGGAAAGAATTACTCTGCTCGCGGAATATATATATTGCGAAGCGGTCACACGAAAATAATAGAGTTACCTCGCTCGCGAATCATACCTGCGACTCGGGTACCCATATAGATATACACATTCGAGTAATACATCAGGAATTCATCAAGGAATATTTAGCCAAAGAAAGAATAAATTCTCTTGTTAGATGATCAAGATAATGAAGTTTAACCTACCTGAGTATTCATTTACTTTATCAACAAAGTTACAAGTACAACAAGTAAAGAATGCTAGTGGGTCCTAGCCTACCCGGACATAAGCATATTAGTAGCTATGCACGAACTCCCGTCACCTCGTGCGTACGTAGGCCCCACAAATAGTAGCACATATTCAATTAGTTCACCTATGGGGACAATTTCCCCTCACAAGTTTAGAAATGAGACTTACCTCACTCCGAAATTCCATAACCGACTTCCAAGCCCTTCTGACGAGTCCAATTGATGCACAACGTCCCAAGACTAACCAAATAACGGGCAAACCAATGAAAATTCACTCTAATACTTGTGACAATTCAAATTATATAAATTCCCAACTCTTCTCGAAAAGTTGACCAAAATGCCCTCGGGCCCACGTGCCCGGATTCCGAAATTTCTAGAAGATAAACTCTACTCATAGCCTTACTAACTCAAATATATAATTTACTCAAATTTTCATGCTCAATTGCATGGTAAAAGTCCAAAATACCAAATTCTAGGTCTTTCCCCTAAAATCTCAAATTCCTACTAATTTCTATGTCTAAATTTGAGTAAGATCACATAATTAACTTAGAAATTGAAGAAATCACTTACCTAGTGATGCTTGATGAAAATCCCCTCTTGAAGCTCCCCAAAATTGCCCACACCAAATGAAACTAAGAGAAGAAATGACAAATTCCCGTTTTTAAAACAACACACTGCTTCAAGCCTTTTCTCACCTGCGGTGCAATAGCCGATCCTGCAGCTCCGCACCTACGGAATTTCCGTCGCAAGTGCGGCTCTAACTCAACCCAGAAGCTCCCACTTCTGTGATCCTCCTTTCCGCATCTGCGCCTTTGCAGGTGCGGACACACCCTCGCACCTGCGCCCCATCCCGCATCTGCGACTCCTTGGCCGCTTCTGCGGATGACAGGAGCTTCAGCTATTTCTCAGACTCCTAATTCAATCCGTTAACCACCTGGAATCCACCCGAGGCCCCCAGGACCCTGTTCAATTACACCAACCTATCCCAAAACAAATGCAGACCTGCTCGAGGCCTCAAATCACATCAAATAACATCGAAACAACGAATCGCACTCCAATTCAATCTTTATGAACTTAGAAATTTCAAACTTCTACATCCGATGCCGAAACCTATCAAATCACGTCCGATTGACCCCAAAATTTGCACACAAGTCATATTCGACATTACGGACCTGCTCTAACTTTTGGAATCACATTCCGACCCCGATATAAAAATTTCCACTTCCGGTCGGATTTCTCAAAAACCTTCAAATTTATAGCTTTAGCAAAATGACTCCAAAATGACGTACGGACCTCCGAAATCACTTCCGATCGCACTCCCAACACCATAATCACCATACGGAGCTATTCCCATACTCGTAACTGCAAACGGACATCAAAATCAATGAAATGCACTTCAACCCAGACTTATGAAATTTCTTTGAAAATGCTAACTTCCAAAATATACGTTGAAACGCTTCCGGGTTATCCAAAACCGATCCGGACATACGCCCAAGTCCGAAATTATCATACGAACTTGCTGGAACCTTCAGATCCTGATTTCGAGGTCATTTACTCCAAACTCAAATCTTAGTCGATTCTTCCAACTTAACGCTTATGAAATGAGAATTTTCTTTCCAACTTGACTCCAAACTTCACGAAATTCAACTCCGACCATGCTTACGAGTCATAATACCTGAAATGAAACTGCTCATGACCTTATATTGTGTAACGACGCGCTAGAGCTCAAAAGACCAGTCGAGTCGTTACATATATATGTATACATACATATCATACATAAATTGTGATGACCCAAAGGGTCATGTTATGAATTAATACTCCAGGCTCATTATCCTTACAATGACATCATCTATTTCCCCCTGACTAGAGTCAATCTCAACCATATTTTCAATTACACTAGTAGACTCCAATTCCTCATATTTCTTGGCATCACTAATACTCATGGAGTCGGATGGATGATGTTCAATTCTTGATTCCTCAAAGAAATCTCACTTTCTCCCTCATAGTGGACTCTTCTTGACCTTATTCCACACTTTCAAATTGATAGGAATAATAAGCCTCAATAGGTGATTTCTAAATGACTACCCGATATTTTTCCAATAATTTGGTAGCATTTTCTCTTTATGATTTTCCCAAATATAAAGGAGTTACCATTCAGTTCGAGTGCAGTGGAAATTCCAGCATGTTGAGGAAACTACTTGGGAGTCCGAGTCGGGCATACAGAGTAGATATTCCCACTTTTTGGCCATCAAGTAATTTTCTATGTCCGTTCGAGAACAAACGTTTGTCTTAGAGGGGAAGATTGTGATGACCCAAAGGGTCATATTATCAATTAAGACTCCATTCTAGGCTCATTAGACTTAAAATGATCCATTTTATTCACCGTGATTTGTGTGCGCAGTTCGGACGTAAACCCGGAAAGCTTTTATGTGAAAACATGAGAAATAATAATATTTAGAGTTAAAAAATGGTTTTAGTTGACATTTTTAGTAAACGGACTCAGATCTATGTTCCGACAATCCCGAGAGGTCCGCAGTAAAATATGGGACTTGGGTGTATGCCCGGAGTTGAATTCCGAGGTCCCTAACTTTAGAAAACAAATTTTGAAGAAAATTGTTGTACTGAATTTTAAAGGAAATAAAGTAATGAATCAATGCATAAACTTGTTGGTATCGGACCTGTATTTTGGTTCCGGAGCCCGGTACAGGTTTATTATGACATTATATCATATCTGTGAAATTTGATGAGAATCAGAGTTGATTTGACTAGATTCGGACATCCGGTTGAGAAATAGTGAAATTTAAGTGTTCTTGAGAAACCTCAGGGGTTTTGAGGATGAGTTCATAGTTTTAAATGTTATTTTGTGATTTGATCGCCCGAGCAAGTCCGTATGATATTTTTAGACTTACGTGCATGTTTGATTTAGAGCCTCGAGGGCTCGAGTGAATTTCGGATAGGCTACAGAATGATTTTTAGGACTTAAAATTTGCTGGTGTAACTGATGTCTGGTACAAGTCTCTGATGTCGTATATGCGAGATCAGGCTTTACAATTGTGAAGCTGACAGACCTGGGAAATGCGACATATTTGGTCGCAAATGGGAAACTGGCCTGGGAAGATCATGTTCGCAAATGCGAACCATCCTTCAAATTTACCAAGGGCCCAGAAGTCGCAAATGCGACATTATGGTGGCAAATGCGACATTATGGTCGCAAATGCGAAGGAAGAAGGAATTTGAAGGGTTTGCAATTGCGAACCCCTGATCGTAATTGCGATAACTGTAGTCTGTTAAGTAGGATTTTAGACGGGATTTTCACCTAAACCTCCATAAGCGATTTTTCAAAGACTCAAGCTTCTCCAAATCATAGGTAAGTGATTCCTAACCACTTTCTTTCAATTCCTTACAACTTTAACAAGATTACAACCTAGAACCTAGAAATCATGGTAAAAATTTGGGATTTTTGGGTAGAACTTAGGAATTTTTAAATTTGGAAATTTAGACCTCAAATTGAGGTTGGATTCCAAAACCAATTGTATATCCGGGATCGGGGGAGAATGGGTAAACGGGTTTTGATCCGAACCTCAAGTTTAGACCAAGCGGGCCTGGGGTCGACTTTTGTCTTTTGATAGGAAACTATAGGAAAGCCATAGTTTTTCATTAAAGTTAATTCTTTTAGCAATAATTAATGATATTGGACCAATTATGATTAGATTCGAGCGGGTAAGAGGCAAGTTCTAAAGGAAAATCTATGATTGAACAGTGAGTGGTGTGCGAAATTAAGATAAGTGTTTGGTTTAACCTTGACTTGAGGGAATAGGAATCCCCAACTTAAATGCTATGTGAATTTGCATGTGTGTGGTGTATAGTTGAGGTGACGAGCATCTATGCACCACCAAATTATATGTTTAACATGATCCCTTCCCCGTTTCCAATTCACCATAATTCCATTCTTGATTGTTTTCATGATTATGATGCCTCCACGTCTACGTGTTCTCGTCAACTTGTTGTTAAATATTGTTTCAAGTATTTTGGAAGTGTTAGTTGTTCCCTTGGTTTCGTTGTGGTACATAAAAGGTTGATCTGGTTGACAGTGTTTACGATACATTCCGTTTGGTTTCATTGTGAAATGATAATTGATGAAGTTTATGAATAGTACAACTTTCTGTTGACAAATTTGTTGAGACAAAAATATTGTGAAAGGCTTTGACCTAAATTGTGAAATATTTTTTATATATATAAATAAAGAGATGTGATTCTCTGGTTGGAGCGGGTTTCACGCCGCAACAAGGAGCAATAAGGGTGGACAGGTGGGATCGGGTTGTACGCCGCAACATGAGAAATAAGGGTGATATATATAGGGGAGCAATAAGGGTGGACAGTTGTGAGCGGGTTGCGCGCCGCAACAAGGAGCAATAAGGGAGGATATTCATGTTTTACTGATTATATGATAAAGATTGGAAAACTCACTATTTTATTTCATTTTATTGATCCCATAATCTGCATTTACGTTATTAAATTTGGAAATTTAGAAACTTATGTGAGAAATGGTTATAGCTTAGATCTGGAATAGGTGGCTGAGGTATTTTATTAATTGCTACGGATTATTGTTTCTTTAGTTTAGAATTTCCTTCTTGCTTTATTATACCTTGTTCACATGTAATATTATAAATATCCTGTCGTAGCCTCGTCACCACTATGTCGAGGTTCGGCTTGGCACTTACCAGTACATGGGGTCGGTCATACTGATATTGCACTCTGTACTTCTTGTGCAGATGCAAGTACCTGCAAGAGCTAAGTTGAAGTACTAGTTGATACTATTCACATGGAGAAAAGAGGTAGATCTGCTGGCGTCCGCAGATTCCTGGAGTCTTCTCCTTATTAGTTATTTACTATTTTATTTCATTCAAAACAGATATATTTTCTTTCAGCCCAATTATTTGTAATATTCTTTAATTGTTCGTGAATTATGACTCCCAACCCTGGTAGATAGATATTAGTATTAGCTCGTGGTTCGTTTCATTATTTCGAGTATTTGAATTTTGATATCATTTATGGGACAGTATTAGATCTTGCATTATTTTTAAATAATTTTTTAACTGAAACGGTTTGTTAGATTCTAACATTGGCTTGCCTAGAAAGTATGGTGTTAGGCACCATCATGATCCCAAGGGTTGAGAATTCGGGTCGTGACAAAAATCCAAAGCAGCTCTGGATCAAATGGAGCACACCAACTCTCGCTAATCACGGATCCTAAGAAGGGGGACCGTCAGTTTGTCTACCTGCACCTGCGGGCATGAAACACAGGCCTCGAAAAATAGGGCGTCAGTACGAATAATGTACTGAGTATGTAAGACATGAAAATCAGTACATAAGAGACATAGATGAAACACGGAATAAGAAATTCTCCCTGTAAGTCTAAATAACTTTGTAAATCCTGAAATAATTATATGTCATGCACGTGCGTGTAATGTCGTGTCATGCATATGTATAGGTGTACTTAGCCTCATCAAGTATCTGAAGGCATCCCATCATATCATCTCGGCCACTGTGGGCAACATTATCAACGTACTAACTTAACCATTATTCCTACATAAGGAGGACAAGAATCTAGGTAATAAAAAAAATGTACATGTGGATATTGCACTTACTATTCTCCCCATAATAATAAACAGAAAATAATATATGGAGAAGTTTTAGCAAAAAAACGTAGATATCATTTGAAAATGTTGGGAAAAATATCTTGAAACTGCTAACTTTAACTTTTATAATATTGCAAATGAATATTTCTTTAAGACAAGAAATAGAGTTTTAGAATTTCTACGATCTCCAATTCAAGTATACATATGAAATACAACCCAAATAATGAAAATAAATTGACATAATGTATACAAAATCCGATAATCCAAAAAAGTCCAACCTGGGCCCATACCTCGGAACCCGATAAAACTCACAAAATTCGGTAATTCATTAATCACTAGTCCAATCATATTAGTTTCAGTCTAACCCGACTCCGATCCGATGTTCAAAACTCAAACATTCGCTTTATGAAACTTTAGGCTAAAACCCCCAATTTTCTCTTTAAAATTCATCAATAAATTATCAAAACGATGATAGATTCATGAATTATAATCAAAATCGAGTAGAGAATACTTATTCCAATCCACATGGTAAACATTGCTTCAAGAATTGCCTCAATCGAAGCTCCATAGCTCCAAAAATGATAAAATAGCTGAAACCCCGAAATAGAGTACTTATAATTCTTCCCAGGCATCCCTCTTACGCAAACGCGGGAAGTCCATCGCGTTTGCAATGAAAAAAAATACACTGCCACAAATAGCTCTACACATTTGCGATACAACCGACGCAAACACAATGACCACTGATGCAAAGCTTCGCTAACACGACTCACCTTTTGCGATCGCATTGAAGAATTCTCCAACTCCTAGCTTCCAGACCTCAACATTACGTGAACGCATAGCAATGGGTGCAGACACGAAGACAAAAAACTTCAACCCATACGAACATGAAGAACAAATAGCTCCACTGATCAAAACACCTTTCGTGATCGCGGCCACACCTTCGTGATCGCGAAAAGCGCCAGAAGCAACAAGTAACAGCAGAAAAAACAACAATGCAAAGCCATTTGAAATGATCGAACTATGTTCAGAAATTCACTCAAGCCCCTCAGGACCCTGTCCGAACATATCAACAAGTCTCATAACACAACACGGACGTAGTCGAGGCCTCAAATCATACATAACAACATCAAAATGACGAATCACATCCCAAATCAAAATCTATGAACTTGAACATTTCAACTTACATATATCGTGCCGAAACGTAGTAAATTAACCCGGAATAAACTCAAATTTTTCACACAAGTCCAAATAATATAACAAAGCTATTCCAGCTCCGGGAATAACAGTTCCAATTCGATATCCTCAAAGTCAACTTCCGGTCAAACTTATGAACTTTCCAAACCTTCAAATTTTCAATTTTCACCAATTTGTGTTGAAACCTTCTAGAAACACCCAAAAGCAAATCCGGGCATACGCCCGAGTACAAAATCACCAATCGGACCTACCGGAACCATCAAAACTCCGTTCTAGGGTCAAATTAACAAAAAATCAAACTTGGTTAACCCTTCCAACTTAAAGCCTAAGTCATGAAACTCATTCTTTCAAATCGATTCCGAATAACATGAAAACCAAAACCGATGATTTACATAAGTCATAATACATAATACGGAAATAATCACGCCAGTAAGCTACCGAGTGACGTGCAAATGTTGAAAAACGACCAGTCGGGTCTTTATATTTATCCTCTCTCCCCCTCATGTTAGAAAAATTAACTTGCTTTCTCAACTTTAAAACCCACCTTTGTGTGTTATGATGTTAGTCAAATATACACCGCACATTAGTAATAGTTAGATGAAATTATTTGGTTCCTGGACCTGAACCACTTGTGAGGGGAGAATGTAATATGCATTCGTATATAACGTATATCAAATTGATATAGATAACTTTGTTCTCATAAGAAATAGTTTAGCTATTAAGTGGAGACGTTCAATAAATCATTTTGCTAAACCAACTATGATGAAAACCAACTTATCAAGATAATTGTCTTGAATAGATAATATGGAATATGCTCTAAATTAAATTATTGAGCAAGTTATCTAGAAAATACCATATTGCGGGTTAATAATAATAGCACATGTAACTATCTCATAGATGCATCTTATATGGTATACATGGCATGTGAACCATATTCAACTTTGAAATTTCCAGCATTCGTAGAATTCAATATCAATTTTAGTTGGTGTGTTAGTTAATGAGAACAAGTAACATAAGAGAATTCGTAAAATAATTTCTAGTTCTTTAATACCCATGTAAATTCTCTTTATTTTTGCACATCATATTAAATTAATATGGCTAAACCAATTATGCCAATTGGATAAATTATCAATATTGATAAACTTCAAGTTTACACCATGACGCTTGCAATTATCAATAGACTCCAAGTTTATTATGATATAATTTTATATCAATAAACTTCTACTTCATCATGTCATTCTTTTCACATACATATTATCCCGCTACAAGTTGTAGTAATAAATAATATTAAATCTTTCCTTTATTTATAGTCTCAATATAACCAACCGCTTTCGCGAATACTTTAGAAACTCAATAAATTTCTTTGAGACTTACTACAACACAATGCCTTATAGATAATCAATTTTATTTCACCAAAATAGAATAATTGGCTCTTCAAGAGCTCACAATTAATTTTGTACTATCAGATATTCATCAACATCCATATGGTGAATATATCTTTCAAGGAGAACATTTATCCATTATGGTCATAGTCAAAATCATTATAGACAAGATATGTTGCTTTCATTACTTTTGCCCTGTAATAATCAAATTGCCATAATATTTTGGCATAATCACAATAGTTACATGATCAATGGCCATTCATGCTATAATAATAAAATTATTTTCTTATTTCATCTCAAACCTCCTTTTAGAAGTGAGTGTGGTATATTCATTACCACTAGCACACTTATATTCTTTCAAGAATGAATATGCATTTATAACTCACATGTTGTCACATTCACATCTTGAGTGACGATAATTATCTATTTGTGCTTTACCAAATCTCATGTCAAATGGATGACGAACATGACTTTCACAGGATGAAGAATTATTTTGAGAATTCTTATTGTTCTCATTACCATAATGATGACGATTATAATTTCGTCTATTGCCACGTACACATCCATTGATACCTTCACGGTGATAGCTGTATCTTCTTTAAGACATATCACATACTGCTACCACATTCTCTTAAGGGAATGAGAATGAAACAAGTCTAATGGAACGTGTTTCGACTTCTTCTTCCCACAATCATACTTGAATTTGATCATGGCAAGGCATAGAAAGTTTACCACTTCGGATAGTTATAATTTCTTACAAACTCAATTACAGTTTTAATCAAAATTTCTTATCTTTGCTTGTATTTAAAATCAAATTATAGAATGTCAAGATTTTAAAAGAAAAAATAAGGTAAAATACTTACCTTAAATCCAGAATTTATTCTTGGGGGAAGTTCATGGAACAATTGACAAATTATTATGCTCAATATTATGTATCAGTTGAGCACCATGCATGTATCACAAACCCTTTACTAAATTGGTTGGAGTCTCGTGCTGATAACGTGTCACGGCCCGAAATCCCACCTTCAGGTCATGATGGCGTCTAATGTTGAACCCGCTAGACAAGCCAACATTTTGATTAAATTGACTTTTTAACTATTAAACAACCAAAACTAACTAGAGCAATTATAATAAAAATTCAGAAGTAATACAAAATTCAAGAATTCAATAGAAGTCCCGTAATACTTTTACTTAGGTACAACCCCAAAAACCGGTGCCACAATGTCACGAACAGTCTAAGAGTTTACTAAATACAATGGTCTGAAATAAGTAGATATAAATGTCTTGGAACTACTGAAATAAGACAGAAAATGAGAGAAAAGGTAAGAGGTGACGCCAAGGCCTGCGGACGTCTGCAGGACTAACTCGGTGTCGACGTGGACTGAAGGATACTCCCTCGCTCAGTGTCCAATGGGTCCGGCGCTGTAATATGCACAACATAGAGAAGTGCAGGCGTAGCATTAGTACAACCGACCCCATGTACTGAGTAAGTGCCTAGCCTAACCTCGGCGAAGTAGTGACGAGGCTAGGACACGACAACAATAACACCTGTGCAGTTCAATAATGTAATAGAAAGTAATGACAGGAAATAAACAAGTAATACAACTACGGGGGAGATAAAGGGGCCACAACTGCTAAAACAACAAAACAAGATAATAATTGAAATGTAGAAATAACAGCAGGAATTTAACAGCTCGGAACAAGTAAATCAACAGAAAAAGGCACAGCATATCCCCTCGTGCATAACCTCACAATCACTCGGCACGGAATGTCCCCTCGTGCATAAATAAATAAATCACTCGGCTCGGAATGTTCCCTCGTGCATAACCTCACATTCACTCGGCACGGAATGTCCCCTCGTGCATAAATAATAATCACTCGACACGGAATGTCCCCTCGTGCAATAATAGATAATCACTTGGCACGGAATTTCCCCTCGTGCAAAACCTCACAATCACTCGGCACAGAATGTCCCCTCTTGCAAAACCTCACAATCACTCGGCACGGAATGTCCCCTTCAATCATAACATAAATAAAAGCAACAATTAGACAGGAAAATACAACAATAGGAAACCTCAAATACACAGAAATATTCAACAAAAATTCTATCGTCCAGACAAGGGACTCAGCTATAACCAATCTCACTCAGAGGTATAATTCAACAATATAATCATCAACCTAACGAATGATCAATAACTGTCCACATCATTAAATACTCTCAATATATCACTTCCAGAATGATAAGAAATCCGTAACACAGAGAATATCAAAGAACACAATGAAATTTATCAAGTTCGACTTACGGGCATGCTTGACCACAACATATATGTACCTGTCACTTCACCAACACATTGGACATGGATTAGCACATAGTAAATAAGACTTTATACCTATTCCCTCAAGCTAAGGTTAGGCCAAACACTTACCTCGTCTCCAAGAATGCAAATCAAGCCTCTAGCACCGCTTTTCCTATCGAAATCGACTCTGAAACGATCATATCTAGACACAATTGACTCAATAACATCAATAATTACTCAACAATTCAATTAGCCTAGTTATAGATTTCCCAACATTCTTCCAAAAATTCCAAAATTCGATCCCGGGCCTGCTTGGTCAAAATACGGGGTTCGGACCATAATCCGATCACCCATTCCCCCACGAGCCCGAATATACAATTTGTTTTGAAATCCGACCCCGAAATGAGGTCAAATTCCCAAAAATTCAAGGAAGACCTAACTCTACCCAAAACCCCAATTTCTACCCTTAAATCCCATATTTTTAGGCCCAAAATCTAGTGAATGTTGATGAATATTGAAGAAAAGGAGTCTAAGATTACTTACCTAGGGAGTTATGGTGATGGAGCTCTTCAAGAATAGCCCAAGGAGGTGTGGAGAAGAAGAAGATAGTGAAAAATATCAAAATCCCGTAATGGGTATTCTGTTTTTGAACTATTAAATAACTGGGCGAAATTGGCTATCGCCATCGCGGAAGGTCCCCTGCAATAGCAGAGAGTACTGGGCGTTAGGACTACGCGATCGCAGAGTTTGACTACCTGGTACATCGCGATCGCGGCACAGGGTCCGCGTTCGCAGTGAACAACTTAGCATCCAGCCCCCAACCCACGTTTACACTATGCGTTCGCGTGTGGCCCTACGCGATCGCGTAGAGCACTGACCCCGGGCTCCGCGATCGCAACTGAGGCCCTGCGTTCGCATAGGGTTAATTAACCACCGCAGCCCCTTGCACATGGCGATCGCGTGAGTTGCACCGTGATCGCGGAAAGGAAACCACTTGACACCAGATGACAGCAGCAAAACCAGAAATTTTAAGGCATTTTGCACTCCGACACCTACCCGAAACTCACCCGAGCCCTCGTGGCTCAAAACCAACTATACACACAACCTCAATATCATCCTATGGACTTATTAGAGTAATCAAAACACCAAATTAACATCATAAACCTCGAATTAAACTTCAAAATCTATAAAAATTCTCAAAACTTCATTCACTCTCAAATTTCTCATTTTTAGTCCGAATCACCTCAAACCAAGTCTGTTTCTTACCAAATTTCACAAACAACACATAATAACCTGTTCCGGGCTCCAGAACCATAATATGGGCCTGGTNCCCAAAATAGCATATCCAAATTATAAGAAAGCCTATAGACGCTACAATTGCAGAATTTGCACCCCGCAAATTTCTATTTGTTCGAGTATGTAAATAAATTGCAAATACGATCCAAGTAATAAATGCCCAAGTTTCTTTTGGGTCCCAATTCCAATACGACCCCCACGCTTCATTAGCCCATACCGCTCCCGAAAGGATTCCTATGGTTAAAAAAGCAAATCCACTAATAACCCGATAACTCCAATAATCCAATTGTTGAATCAATTGGGACCTGTAATAATTTTTTGGCAGAAAAAAAAAAGAAGTATTTTGTATAACATTTTCACCCAAGAAAAATGACTCGTTTAAAAAACCATTGCTCTTATAAAAAAAGTTGTCTGTTTTTTCGAAATGTAATCACTAGAAGTGCTACTGATAATAATGATCCGCATAAAAGGGATGCATAGACCAATATCATCATACTTATGTGCATTATTAACCACTCGGATTGAAGAGCATGTACTAATATTACAGATTGGTATATTTCAGTTAAAATACCTGATGTAGAAAAGCCTTGGGTAAAAATAGAACTAGGGCCGGTTATTTTACTTAAAGTTAAAACATTTTTTTTGAAATACGAAATTATATGAATAAGGGAGAAACTCCATGAAAGGAAAATACAGGTTTCACATCAAAGTTCATTTTCAAAAGTCTTTATATTTTTCAGAAATAGTTTTCCTTAAAAATTCATTTCTCGGACTTGGGAACTCGGAATTCGATTCCGGGCATACGCCCAAGTCCCATATTTTCCTACGGATCCTCCTGGACTGTCGAATCACGGGTCCGGGTCCGTTTACAAAAAATATTGACCAAAGTCAACTTTATTCAATTAATTATCATAAATTCAATATTTATTCAATTTTTCACATAAAGGCTTCCCGGCTACGCACCCGGGTTGCGCATGCACTTCGAGGTAAGATAAACGGAGGTTTTCGGAGCCTCCGAACACAAATTTAGTTAAAATTACACGGGATGACCATTTGGGTCATCACATAACGTGTTTTGAAGCAATAAAAGAAGAAAAAAGTATTGCAGAGAAAAGTAGACAGATAGATTCGTGTTGATTTTTAGATGAATTACAATAGAATAGAACCCATCTATTTATAGGGAAAAAATGACTTAGCTACAAAGTAACAAACCCTAAACTATCTCTAAATTATAGACATTCACCTTAAATACAATTCTATTTATAACAAATTTAAGTTACTTTCCTAATATTTAGAAATTTAAAATCCACGATAATTTTATTTATAAAATCTTTCCTTATTAAACTAGATAGAAATCATTAACAAAATTTGGTTAGGAGTCTGTATTTCCTTTATCTTTTTCAGTTTGAGAAATCCTTTTTGTTTTTAATGTTCACGAGATGGTTTTTAGGTTAAAATACTTTAGGTTTAATAGTCCTTATTTTCCTTTTCTTTTTCAGTACTCACTGTCTTCATTATGTAATTTGTTTATAAAAAATAAGTAATAATTATTTTCTTATAACATGTTGGAAACAATTCATATACTAGTGATTTTTTTTATGAATTTGCTAATCTTGTTTATGTCTTCTAAATTGAACTTGTGAATAGTTATCAAAAAAAGTTCTAGAAAAGCTCATATATTTTCAAGGGTTATGTGTGATTGCTGAACTGAAAAGGAACCATAATAATTTGTGAGTTTGAAGTGATGAAATTATAAAATTGGAAATCTTTTTTGTTGAGTATACTGATTGACGATTGAGAACTTTTATGGGACATTTTGTGCTATCATTAAGTTAGCTATATGGATCAATGTCATATTTGAAGTCACATATAGTTTTAGTATAATTTAAATGTCATGATAAAAACTTCACAGGTCGTGATGCCACCTAACCTGACCTTTAGGTCAGTCAATTAACAGTTAACTATCATGATCTGAAATTCTCACCGTCGGGACCGTGATGGCGCCTAACGTTGAACCCGCTAGACAAGTCAACGTAAATGCTCATATTTATTAAAAACCTTCATTATTAAGTGAGAATAAGTGAAATACGACTTTTTCCATAAATAAAAGCTTAAAATGAGAATAGATAGAAGGAATACATAACTAAATCCACAAATTTTAAGGATTCTCAAAATAACCATCCCAGATCTTTGGAGTCACAATGTCACGGACTAACTATGAGTAATACATATAAAAGGTCTGAAAGAAATAAATACATCTGTTTTGAAATACTAAAAACATAATGAAGAAGTGGAAGGGGACACCAAGGTTTGCGGATACCTGCAGGACTACCTCGGTGTCTCTAGGTGGACCGAAGGAAGCCTCCTAGCTCACTGTCCACAGGGTCCTGTACCGGGATCTGCACAACAAAAAGTGTGCAGGTGTAGTATCAGTACAACCAACCCCATGTACTGAGTAAGTGACGAGCCTAACCTCGGCGAAGTAGTGACGAGGCTAGGACACGACAATGAAACAACTTGTGCAATTTTATAACATACGAAAGAAATAACACCAACAGGAAATATTCAACTAAGTACAAGATAAATGGGGACGTGCTGGGGAAAAAGAGATATCAAATACAGGTATAGCGGAATAAGGCAACAGTTTAAATATAAAAGTAACAACAGGAATTAACAACACAAAGCAAACAAGTACACGACATCACCCTTCGTGCTTTTACTCTCATCCTCACCAAAACAAGTGCACGGAATCACCCTTCGTGCTTTTTCTCTCATCCTCACCAAAACAAGGGCACGTCATCACCCTTCGTGTTATTACTCTCATCCTCACCAAAACAAGTGCACGACATCACCTTTCGTGCTTTTAATGTCATATCATGTCACGGCATCACCCTACATGATTTACACTCTTCCTTACCCAAACAATATCAAGAACAATAGTTTGGCAAGGAAAATCAACAATATGAACCATAAATCACAACATCCCGGCAAGGGAACGACAACAAAAATAATACCGTTCCGGCATGGGACACAACTATAACCAATCTCACTCAAGTACATAACTTTGCAAAATATTCCTCAACCGAAACAAATACTCAACATTGTCCACAACCAAGTATTTCCATTAACTAACAACCACCAAAGTGAAACTTAATCCATAACACAGTAAATATCAATGAAAATCACATAATTCATAATATCCGACTCACGGGCATGCTTGACAACAATATATAGGTACTCGTCACCTCACCTATACGTTGAACATGAGATAAACACGTAGCAAATAACACTCAACGCCTATTTCCTCAAGCTAAGGTTAGGCCAAACACTTACCTCGACTTCCATGACCAATTCACGCATCAATCACCGCTTTTCCTTTTGAACCCGACTCTAAAATAAATTGTATCTAAACATAATTGACACAATAATATCAATAAATGCTAAATAATTCAATTCCAATGCTTAATTATAGACTTTCTAACATTCTTTCCAAAAATCCAAAAATCGACCCCAGAGCCGCTTGGTCAAAACACGAGGTTCGGACCAAAACCTGATCATCCATTCACCGACGAGCCCCAATATGGAATTTATTTTGAAATTCGACCCCAAAATGAGGTCAAATTCCCAATTAATCAAAAAGAGCTAACTCTATCCAAATCCCTAATTTCCTACCCTTAATGTCATGTTTTAGACTTGAAATATAATGGGTGTTGATAAAAATGGAAGAAAATTAGTCTAAGATTACATGCCTATGAAGTTATGTGAAGTTTTCCTTCAAAAGTCTCCCAAGGTGGTGTGAAGAAGGAGAAGTTGTGAAAATTGGGTCTAATCCCGTAATGGTGCTGTTTTTGACAAAAACAATTAACTGGGTAAAATTACTCTTCGCCTTCGTGAGCCCCTGGCCGCGTTCGCGAAGGTTTGATTTGCTTGGCCTACGCGTTCGAGAGCTTTAGGCTGCGTTCACGTAGTGTTATGACAACCCAACACCCCTTTTACCCTACGCATTCGCGATCCTGTGGACGCGTTCGCGTAGAGTCCCAGAACTACCCTCCCCCTGGTCCCCTTTGTGCTACGCGTTTGCGTGAGGCTCGTCGCATTCATGTAGAGCATCCCCCCAAGCTCCGCGTTCACGACCATAGCCCTGCGTTCGCGTAGGTATAATTTTTTCCAGCCCAACTTGTACATCGCGTTCGCGTGGGTTGCACCGCGAACGCGAAGGGCAAAAATCACTAGACATTAGATACAACATCCTACACCAGATTTTAAGTCTAAAAATCACCCCGACACCTACCTAAAACTCACCCGAGTACTCGGGGCTCCAAACCAAATATGCATACAACCTCAAAAATATCGTACGGACTTATTCGTGCAATCAAATCGCAAAAATAACAACATAAATAACGAATTAAACCCCAAAATCAATGAAATTTTCCAAAACTTCTAAAACATCAAATTTTACAAAGGTGAGTCCGAATTACGTTAAATGACTTCCGTTTCTTACCAAACTATACACACATGAGATATATATTATATCGAACCTCTACCGGGCTCCGGAACCAAAGTACGGGCCCGATACCACTGATTTCGAATACAATTAAACCTGCAAAAATCCTTTATAATTTCAGAAACAAACTTCTTTCAAAAATTAATTTCTAAGGCTTGGGACCTCGGAATTTGATTCCGGGCATACGCCCAAGTCCCTCAGCTAAAGGCAAAAACTGAGCTAAAGGCAAAAACTGGTCCCATGAACCTCCAAAGTCAATGGCACATGCTCGCAACATATCCTCCAAGATCTGATTAGTACGCTCGGACTGTCCATCCGCCTGAGGATGAAACACTATGCTCAAATCAACCCGTGTGCCCAACTCACGCTGAAATACTCTCCAGAAATGGGAGGTAAATTGAGTACCTCGGTCAGAAATAATGGACACGAGCACACTATGCAGGCGAACAATCTCCCTGATGTAGATCTTTGCCAGTCTCTTTGAAGAATACGAAACTGATACAAGAATGAAGTGTGCTGACTTGGTCAGCCTATCCACAATGGCCCATACCGCATCGAACATCCTCTAGGTTCGTGGGAGTCCAACTACGAAATCCATGGTGATACGCTCCCACTTCCACTCGGGAATCTCAATCTGTTGCATCAAACCACCAAGTATCTGGTGCTCGTACTTAACCTGTTGAATGTTCAAGCACCGTGCTACATAGTCCACAATATCTTTTTCATCCTCTGCCACTAATAATGCTGCCGCAAATCCTAGTACATCTTTGCGGCGCCCGGATGAATGGAATAACGGGAACTATGGGCTTCCTGCAATATAACCTCGTGAAGCCCATCAACATCAGGCACACAAATACGGCCTTGCATCCTCAAGACTCCGTCATCACCAACTGTAACCTGCTTGGCACCTCCGTGCCGAACCGTATCTCTAAGGACACATAAATGAAGATCATCATACTTCTGGTCCCGAATACGATCAAACAATGAAGAACGGGCCACAGTATAAGCAAAACCACCCCCAGACTCAGAAACATCCAATCTCATGAACTGATTGGCTAAAGCCTGAACATCTAAAGCAAGCGATCGCTCCCCGACCGGTATATAAGCAAGACTACCCATACTGACTGACTTTCGGCTCAATGCATCGGCCGCCACATTGGCCTTTCCCGGATGATATAGAATGGTAATGTCATAGTCTTTCAACAACTCTAACCATCTTCTCTGCCTCATATTCAACTCTTTTTTCTTGAACAGATATTGCAAACTCTTATGACCTATGACACCTCACATGACACACCATACAGATAATGCCTCCAAATCTCCAATGCATGGACAATGGCTGCTAACTCTAAATCATGAACTGGATAGTTCTTCTCATGAACCTTCAACTGGCGTAAAGCATAAGCTATAACCTTGCCATCCTACATCAACACTGCACCTTGTCCAACCCGTGAAGCATCGCAATACACAGTATATGGCCCTAAACCTGTGGGCAAAACCAACACCGGTGTCGTGGTCAAGGCTGTCTTGAGCTTCTGAAAGCTCTTCTGACACTCATCTAACCATCTGAACGGGGCACCCTTCTATGTCAACCTGGTCATCGGGGCTACAATAGATGAAAATCCCTCCACAAACCGACGATAGTAACCTGCTAAGCCCAAGAAGCTCCGAATATCTATAGCTGAGGTGGGTCTAGGCCAATATCTGACTGCTAAAATATTCTTGGGATCCACCTGAATACCCTCGGCTGACACAATATGGCCCAGAAATGCAACCGAACTCGACCAGAACTCACACTTCAAAAAATTTGCAGACAACTGACTGTCCTTCAGAGTCTGGAGGACGACTCGAAGGTGGTGCTCGTGCTCCTCTCGAATGCGGGAGTAAATCAAAATATCATCAATGAAAAAAATCACAAATGAGTCCAAATAGGGCCTGAACACTCGGTTCATAAAATCCATAAAATCGGCTGGGGCATTTGTCAACCCAAATGACATCACCAAGAACTCGTAATGCCCATAACGAATGCGAAAGGCTATTTTAGGGACATCGGATGCCCTAATCCTCAACTGATGGTAGCCAGATCTCAAGTCAATATTTGAAAACAATGTGGCGCCCTGAAGCTGGTCGAATAAATCATCAATCCTCGGCAAAGGATACTTATTCTTGATAGTAACCTTGTTCAATTTCCGGTAGTTAATACACATCCTCATCGCCCCGTCCTTCTTCTTAATGAACAACACGGGTGCACCCCAAGGAGAAATCCTAGGCCTAATAAAGCCTTTATCAAGCAAATCCTGTGACTGATCCTTCAACTCCTTTAGCTCTGGCGGGGCCATCCGATATGGCGGGATAGAAATGGGCTGAGCGCCCGGAGCCAAATCAATGCAAAAGTCAATATCCTTGTCGGGTGGAATACCCGGCAGGTCAGCAGGGAATACCTTTGGAAGCTCACGAACAATGGGCACAGACTCCATAGAAGGAACCTCACACTAGAATCATGAACATAGGCCAAATAGGCCAAACACCCCTTCTCGACCATGCACCGAGCCTTCATATACGAGATAACTCTACCGGAAGAATGACCAGGAGTCCCCCTCCACTCCAATCGAGGTACTCCCAGTAAGGCCAAGGTCACAGTCTTGGCATGACAGTCCAAAATATTATGATAGGGAGATAACCAATCCATCCCCAGAATGACATCAAAATCAACCATATAAAGAAGTAAAAGATCTACACGGGTCTCAAGACCACCAATAACCACTATGCATGAACGGTAGACTCGATCTACCACAATAGAATCACCCACCGGTTTAGATACATATACATGAGTACTTAGGGAACCACGGGACATAATCAGATAAGGATCAAAATATGAGGACACGCAGGAAAATGTGGACCCTGGATCAAACAAAACTAAAGAATCTCTGCTTCAAACTGAAACCATACCTGTAATGACCGCATTAGAGGCCTCAGCCTCAATATTGGCGGGAATAGAATAGTATCGGGGCTGAGCCCCACCAATCTGGACATCCATGGGTCGACCCACTGCGGGCTGACCTCTACCTCTTATAGCCTTCCCTCCACCTCTAACTATCTAGCCTCCACCTCTGGCACCTCGACCTCCACCCCTAGATGGCTGAGGGGCGAGGGTGCACTTGGTGCGGGAATCATAGCACGGGAACCCTGATGTTGAGAACCAATAGAAGCTTGGGGGAAAAACCTTGAAATGTGCCCTGGACCACCACAAGTGTAACAAGATCTCGCCTTCTGAGACTGCTGGCCCTAAAACTATCCATGTCGACTAGAATAACCACCCTAAAAGCTCTGGAGCGGTGGTGCACTGATAGGAGCTGGTGGAGCACCGCGGGACACCTGAATTGCCGATTGGAATGGTCTAGGAGGATGACCTCTACCAAAGGAATCTCTGCCTCCAGATAAAGCACCACTGAATCGGCAAATATGACGAGGCCTCTTGTCAGACCCCTGACCACTGCCCTGTAATAAGACCATCTCAATCCGCCTGGCCACATTGACCGCCTCCTGAAATGAAATATCAGTACTAGTCTCTCTGGCCATTTGTAGTCTAATCGGCTGAGCTAGCCCCTCAATAAAACTCCTCACCCTCTCTCGGTCTGTGGGAGTATCATGATAGCATATCGGGCCAAAGTGATGAACGGGGTCTCATACTGGGTAACTGTCATAGAGAGCTGCTATAGACGCTCAAACTGCCTCCGGAGATCCTCTCTCTGGATAACTGGAAGAAACTTCTCCAAGAACAACTCGGATAACTGAGCCCCAGACAAGGACGAAGATCCAGCTGGTCAAGCAACAATCCCTCCACCAAATCTTGGCAGGACCAGAAAGACGGAAAGTAGCAAAATCAACCCCATTGGTCTCCACGTTCCCCATGTTCCGAAGAACCTTATAGCAACTGTCTAAGTAATCCAGGGGATCCTCTGATGGTGCACCACTGAAAGTAGTAGGAAACAACTTGGTGAACCGATCCACTCTCCACAAAGCATCCGCAGACGTAGGAAGAATACCCGGCTGAGCTACTCCGGCTGGCTGAGGTGCTGGAGTATGGAACTGAGAAGCTAACGGCTCCGGTGTGCGTGTGGCAGGAGTCTGGGCCCCTCCCCCAGCCTCAGAGATGGTGCTGTAGGAAGTAGATCGGCCTGAGCCATGCTCTCCATAAGACCCACCAAGAAGACCAAAGCGTCCTGAAGTACCAGGGCCGTAATGAACCCCTCTGGGACCCGAGCTGGTCCAACCGGAACTGTCTAGGAAGGACCCTCGTCGGCAAACTCTACTTGAAGATCCTCCACTGGGGCTGTTGCTCTGGACTAAGCCCTGCCCCTACCTCTGCCTCTAGTACGGCCTCGGACTCGTCCTCGGCCCCTCGTAGGAGCTGCAACTGGAGGATCAGGCTGCTGATCGGTAGATGAGGAAGCACGTATTCTCGCCATTTGCGAGAGAATAGAATAGAAACTCAGTTAGCATTTAGAATTCGAATCGCACAATAGAGAAGAATAAATGTGAAGTTATTCCTAACTTTGCAGCCTTTGGGGGATAGGTACAGACGTCTCCGTACCGATCCCTCAGACTCTACCAAGCTTGTCCGTGCATTGTGAGACCTAGGAAACCTAGTGCTCTAATACCAACTTGTCACGACCCGAAATTCCAACCGTCGGGACCGTGATGGCGCCTAACGTTGAACCCGCTAGGCAAGCAAACGTAAATGCTCAAATTTATTTAAAATCTTCATTATTAAGTGAGAACAAGTGAAATACGACTTTTTCCATAAATAAAAGCTTAAAATGAGAACAGATAGAAGGAATACATAACTAAATCCACAAATTTTACGGATTCTCAAAATAACCATCCTAGATCTTTGGAGTCACAATGTCACGGACTAACTATGAGTAATACATATAAAAGGTCCGAAAGAAATAAATACATCTGTTTTGAAATACTAAACAGAATGAAGAAGTGGAAGGGGACTCCAAGGCCTATGGACACCTGCAGGACTACCTCGGTGTCTCCGGGTGGACCGAATGAACCCTCCTAGCTCACTGTCAACAGGGTCCTGTACCGGGATCTGCACAACAAAAAGTGTGCAGGTGTAGTATCAGTACAACCGACCCCATGTACTGAGTAAGTGTCGAGCCTAACCTCGCCGAAGTAGGGACGAGGCTAGGACACGACAATGAAACAACCTGCGCAATTTTATAGCATACGAATGAAATAACACCAACTGGAAATATTCAACTAAGTACAAGATAAATAGGGGGACGTGCTGGGGAAAAAGATATATCAAATACAGGTATAGCGAAATAAGGCAACACAATAACATCAATAAATGCTAAATAATTCAATTCCAATGCTTAATTATAGACTTTCTAACATTCTTCCCAAAAATTGACCCCAGGCCGCTTGGTCAAAACACGAGGTTCAGACCAAAACCCGATCACCCATTCACCGACGAGCCCGAATATGTAATTTGTTTTTAAATCCAACCCCAAAACAAGGTCAAATTCCCAATTAATCAAAAAGTCCTAACTCTACCTAAATCGCTAATTTTCTACCCTTAATCTCATGTTTTAGGTCTAGAAATTTAATGGGTGTTGATAAAAATGGAAGAAAATTAGTCTAAGATTACATACCAATGAAGTTATGGTGAATATTTCCTTCAAAAATCGCCCAAGGTGGTGTGAAGCAGGAGAAGTTGTGAAAATTAGGTCTAGTCTCGTAATGGTTGTATTTTTGACAAAAAGAATTAACTGGGTAAAATTACTCTTCGCATTCGTGAGCCCCTATACGCGTTCGTGAATGTTTGACTTCTTTGGCCTACGCGTTCGCGAGCTATAGGTTGCGTTCGCGTAGTGTTATGACCACCCCAGCACCCCTTTTACCCTACGCATTTGCGATCCTGTGGACGCGTTCGCGTAGAGTCCCAGAACTACCTTCCCCCAGGTCCCCTTTGTGCTACGCATTCGTGTGACGCTCGTCGCGTTCGCGTAGAGCATCCCCCCAAGCTCCGCGTTCGCGACCATAGCCCTACGTTCGCGTAGGTATAATTTGTTCCAGCCCAACTTGTACATCACGTTCGCGTGGGTTGCACTGCGAATGCAAAGGGCAAATCACTGTACACCAGATACAACATCCTACACCAGATTTTAAGTCTAAAAATAACCCCGACACCTACCTAAAACTCACCCTAGCCCTCGGGGCTCCAAACTAAATATGCACACAACCTCAAAAATATCTTACGGACTTATTCATGCGATCAAATCGCCAAAATAACATCATAAACAACGAATTAAACCCCAAAATCAATGAGATTTTCCAAAACTTCTAAAACTTCAAAATTTACAACCGTGAGTCCGAATTACGTCAAATGACTTTCGTTTCTTACCAAACTTTACAGACATGACATATATATTATATCGAACCTGTACAGGGCTCCGGAACAAAAATACGGGCCTGATACCACTGATTTCGAAAACAATTAAACCTTCAAAAAAAGTTTATAATTTCAGAAAACAACTTCTTTCAAAAATTCATTTGTCAGGCTTGGGACCTCGAAATTCGATTCCGGGTATACGCATAAGTCCCATATTTTCCTACGAACCCTCCGGGACCGTCAAATCACGGGTCCGGGTCTGTTTACCAAAAATATTGACCAAAATCAATTTAAATGCAAATTTCAAAACAAAATTATAAGTTTTCTTCAGTTTTTCACATAAAGGCTTCTTGGCTACACGCCCGGGATGTGCACGCAAATCGAGGTGAGATAAAATGAGGTTTTTATTACGTCGAAACACAGAATTATCTAGAAGTAACGGGATGACCTTTTGGGTCATCACATTAACACAATTCTAATAAAATAAATACGATCAACAATTGATATATCTTGATTCCAAACAACATTCTAAGGACTAGTAGTACAAGACATGAGCTACTAAGACTAGATTATTGAAAAAACGGTTATGAAATAAAGTCAAATTCTGTTTGAAATGTACTTAAACGGAATTCAACTCTAGAACTACCCAGGGACAAGTTGTAGCCACATACGGAAGGCACAAACATCTTCAAAGTCAGCTCCCGACATCACCCGCAGCTCTACTCTAAAATATGCACGCAAGGTGCAGAAGTCTAGTTGAGTACAACCGACCTCATGTACTCAGTAAGTATCTTGACTAACCACGGTGAAGTAGTGATGAGGCTTTATAGTTAAAAGATACTAACTGATATAACCTGTACATATGACTAGCAATAGAATAATACTAGAACATAACATAATAGCGTACAAGGAAACAATTATGTGAAGTAATAGATGATTTCTAGAAGAACCACGATTAATATTTCTCACTATCATGACCAATCGTTTCCTTCGAGCGATAACTAGCAAATCACAGTAATAAATCCATAACTTTCATAGTGTGAGAAATATACTCAAGACATCAAACCCAACGACACAGCAATACCCTTCGTGCATTTATCTCATCCTTATCAAATATACGTGTAACAGTACAAACTATGTGAAAGCAATGTCGATAACAGTAATGACAAGGTCGGAAACATAGGAATGATGACATCAATTAGGAAAGAAGAACATAATTTCACCTAACTAGCATGGTAGAAGGCATAGACGTAGATATGACCAATAAGAGGGGAACACATGATCTTTATAAGCTAACAAGTAAAGGCATGAATGGCTAACATGGTAGAAAGCTCATACACTAAAGTGCAACAAACTAGATACGACATGGTTATAGATATAATAGCAGGAAGGAGGCATGGTATTTGCAAGCTAAACAAGTAGAACGCATGGACAACACAACAACAATTGATATAGAGAAAAAAGATAGAACAACATCAACAAGTCCCATAGGAAACATAGGTACAACAATAACTGCTCAAGGTAAAGGCATGAACGTATACACAAGGAAAATATATCACAACATAATGCATGTCCCTCATCCTCGCCTGCACGGAAACACTCTTCGTGCCATGGACTCGTGATAATATAAAAGCATGATGATATAAATGAAATCGCACGACATCACCCTTTGTGCTTTTACTCTCATCCTCACATGATAATGTAAATGGGATTAGGATAGTATAAATAAAATCGCACGTCATCACCTTTCGTGCCTTTACTCTTAAATGAAATGGCACGTCATCACCCTTCATGCTGTTACTCTCAAATGAAATGGCACAGCATCACCCTTCGTGCTTTTCACTTTCCTTCACATGATAAAATATATGAAATGGCACGGTATCACCCTTCGTGCTTTATACTCTCCCTCACATAAGAATATAAAAACAATGGCATGGTATCACCCCTCGTGCTTTACACTCTTCCTCACCAAGCATATGTATCTCAATGACAAGTAAGGTCGGAAGCATAAATACCATCAGGAGAGTGGTTAAACGAATATTCCAAATGAATCAAATCACAACTTTCAAGCAAACAATATATCAATAAACCCTCAAGAACCTTATTGCTAAAGTATTTCGACAAATCTCAAGAATGATCTACAACTCGAGTATAGAACTTAATATCTCAAGAATAACGGCCGTAGCAATGTATTAGTGATTAAGCATGATGAAGACCGAATTAGACACATTAGTATTTCTCAAAATACCGTCAAATTTTAATCAAGTTATAATAAAATAAATCTTGATTTCTAACATTTTATTATGTATTCTTCATAATTTGGAAGACAAGTAAGGCATGAAACAAGAATTTCACGTAATTCTACAAGGCACAATTAATCATATAATTTACCACCGGGCATAATTAATCCTGGAACATGCATATACACTCGTCATCTCATATATACATCACCCTCGCATGTTGAAAATAATGGCCATTAGCAGAAAAAATTCTCTCAACAAAGTTAGGCAAGACACTTACCTCAAACAAGCCAAATCGATACCGAGCAAGCCAAACGATGCTTCAAAAATGCCATCCCGCGTGTACCGACCTTCGAACAGATAGAAATCAGCCAAAAGCAACTCGAATATGCCCAAGGAAACAAACTCAATCGATAAAAGTCGAATATTTAATCAAAAGCCCAAAGTCAACCAAAACTCAAACCCGGACCCGCACCTCGGAATCCGACGAAACTTATAGAATCCGACAATCGATTCAATTTCCGTCCATACTAGATTCACCCAAATACGACTTTGAATCGATGTTCAAATCTCAAACATTCACTTTATGAAATTCTAGACAACCCCCTCCCCTCCTCCCCCCCCCCCCTACGAAAGTTTACTTTGAATCATCAATCAAATGCCATAAACGAAGATGGATTCATGAAATATAACCAAAATCGAGTATAGAGCGCTTACCCCAATCCATATGGTGAAAATCGCCTCCAAATGTTGCCCAAATCCGAGCCGCCCAACTCAAAATATTACCAAATGAACAAACCTCGATATTAAGTATTTTTGCCCAGTTGTTCTACCTCGTTTTGTGCGCCAAACAGTCCCAAAAGTCGCTTTTGATGCCTTTAGTAGATTCCTTGTAAATTTTTAGTCATGTTAGGATTTTGAATCACTCCACTTGACCTTATAATTAAGGAGATATGTTGATTTCAGTATTTGAAAATAATGTTGATTTTTAAATACGAAATCAGAAGCAATTTTGTAATTAATCTGAAAAATCTAGTCACTCAATTCTTAGTAAAATGACCATAGACTCCCCATACGATGTCCAAATTTGGCGATATTTTTTAATATGGCTCCGTAATTACAATACGGATCTAATGATTCAATCAAAACAAAATTCGGACCTCATTTGCTTAATGTGGTACCGTTTATGCTTGAAAAAATGACGTCAAATCATAAGAAAAACGAGCGCAACACAACCAGAACCTATCTGAAACTCTGATCCCCTTGGGACCCCGTACAAACATACCAAAAAGTCTCATAACATAACACAGACCTACTCGAGGCACGCATAACAACATCGAGACGACGAATCGCACCTCAAATCAAACTTAATGAACCTTCAAACTTTCAGAAACTCGTGTCGAAACATATCAAATCAACTCGGAATGAAATCAAATTTCGCACACAAGTAAATGACACAACGAAGCTATTTCAACCCCCGGAACCACAATTCGAACCTGATATCATCAAAGTCATCTCTCGGTCAAACTTGTGAACTTTTCAAACCTTCAAATTTCTAACTTTCACCAATTAGAGACGAATCCTTCTAGAAATATCAAAACGCAAATCCGGGCATATGCCCGAGTAAAACAATTACCATCAGAACGTAACGGAACCACCAAAATTCCAATCCTAGGTCAAGTGCTAAAAGGTCAAACATGGACAACTCTTCCAACTTAAAGTTTCAGTTCATAAAATGCATTCTTCCAAATCGATTTCGAATAACCTGAAAATCAAAACCGACGATTCACACAAGTCATAATACATTATGCAGAGATACGCGTGCCCTCAAGCTACCGAATGAAGTGCAAATGCCCAAACGACCGGTCGAGTCTTGCATTAAAACAATATTTTGCATCTGATTTTGGTTCTCCTTTTGTTATGGAAATCTTTGTACCAGCCGTGATTTGTGTGTTCAACGAAAACTTTTGTCGACAAACTTCGTGAAATTCTCAGTAATTGTGCGTGGCTATGTTTTTCTGCAGTTTTTTTTTTCTTTTTAAAATGGTGGGATTCTTTTAAATGAGAACCTTCTATCTTAATATCTAGTGTGAATTGATCAAACATATTTTTCATCAAAGATACTTGTCAACTGCATAGAATAACCATATCTTATTTTTAGAGTCCAGAACCAAAATAATGTCCTTTTGGACAAAAGAACATTAATGAGTGCACAAAAAAAAGTTACAATAGTGTATATATAACGCCCAAATACTGGGCGCTATACCTTAACGGTAACTTTTACCGTTAAGGTATAGCTCCTAGTATTTGCGCGTTATACCTCTCACATTTGACTGCCCCCGTATAGCGCGGACATTTTGTACGCTATACCTATAGTGCTTACTTTTTGCGCGCTATACCCTCTTTTTTTGGCCCCACCAATAATAACTGACATAACAATAATTCAAATGTGTATAGCGTACAGAATTTGGGTGCTATACACAAAAAAAAAATTCCCAGGCTAGCCATTTCCTATATAAAGGGGTTAGGATTGTAGGAAAATTCATTCAAAAAATATTTTAACACCCGTTCAAACATTTCTTGTTGTTAAATTCTCTAGCCTTTTTTCATTATTTCTAAAGAGCGTAGAATAAGAATTTCATTATGAATTCAAGAATATTATCTCCAAGTGATTCCCCTTTTGTTTCCTCAAGAATCCCCCTCAAAAGCTCAAATCCCGTTAAAAAATGGTGGAAACGTGAAGAAGGGTTGCGGATTGGCTTTTTATATACTGTCCAGGCATTCCTTCATCGCGATCGCGGATCACAAAATACAATGTCTCCTCAACAACTCTACGCGATCACGGAACATTCCACGCGATCGCGAACCTTCATCTCACAGACCAATGCGATCACATCCACCACTACGCAATCGCGAAGAGTATCCTGCCAGGCTCCTTCCCAGCTCAGGACCCTATGCCAACCCGACCCTTACCAAGCGATCGCGAAGAACAACCTTCCACACTAATGTGATCGTGAATCTTTTAATGCGATCACGATGAATAATATTGATCCCCACTCAGCTAAGCCTACGCGATAGCAGAAGCATCTACGCGATCGCGTAAGAGGAAACCAGAAATAAGAACACCAGAAAATCTGCAGCTTCCAACATTCAAAACTAAGTCTGTTAACCACTCGAAACACACCCGAGGCCCTCCGGACCTCAACAAAACCTACCAACATATCCCATAATGTCATTCCAACTTAGTCGAGACTTCGAAACCCCCAAAAAAACACATATACACCAAAATCACATCGAATTCAAGCCTATGAACTTTGAAATTTCTAAAATTCACCAAAGATGCCGAAACTATCCAAAACACCTCTGATTGTCCTGAATATTTGCACACATATCCAAAATGACATTACGGACCTGCTCCAACTTCCGTAATTCCATTCTGACCCCGGTAGCCTATTTTTAACTGCCGACCTGAAATCGACGAAAACTAACTTTCGCCAATTCAAGCCTTGTTCTACACCGGACAGCAAAACCACATTCTGAACACACTCATAAGTCCCAAATCACCTAACGAAGCTATCCAAGCCATAAAATCCACATTCCGCGATCGTTTACCAAGAAGTCAACTCCCAGTTGACTTTTCCAACTATAAGACTACTTTAAGAGACTAAGTGTCTAAATTCTCATTACAACCACTCCGAACCCGAACCATCTGACTCCAACACATCATAAACAACTAAACAATGCATAACTAGGAAAAACAGGAATAACAGTGAAATTATACGGAACGACCGACCGAGTCGTTACATTCTCCCCACTTAAACATACGTTCGTCCTCGACGTGCCTAGAGTTGTTCCAAACGCCACCAAAATTGCCGTGTAACCTACCATGCACATATTCGGAGGTGATCCCACGTCACCCTACCCCATATAGGTCTGATAGTACCACACAAATGAAATTATGAAATCCAATATTGACCCCTAAACCTTAGAACAACATTTCCACTTCTGAATCAGTTTACAATATCAAAATCCAACAACTACAAACTGAAAAGTCTGAACACGTTGTATCAAGGCATAACCGAACCCAGGATGAAATCACATGACATACTGCATGACTCAACCACCCATAGTGATAATTCCTAATCACAATGGCCACTCAAACAACCCAACACCGGTACATATCCTCTTATCAAGCAATGTCTCGCTCCAACACTCCCATATACTTCCGATGATGAAAGAAACACGTAGAAACCAACAATCATTCGTCCGATAAGTATCAATGGCATCCAGAGCCATAACTTGTGCAACTCGTGCACTCAATAACAACATCCCGAGAGCTAAATTCATAAAATAGAAGATTCACTCGAGAGGACTATCCTTCCATTAACAATTACCATCACAACATCATGCTAAAATCCTGGCACACACCGTAAAACTCAGACCACATGAATCTGACACCAAGGAGCATACCTCTACATAACTCTGTTACAATGTGTGATCCCATCCAAATGCTGGTTCACATGAAATACTTCAAGCCATCTTGCTCAGAATCAATAACCATGCGAAATTCGACATCAAGTACTCAAAGTGCATTGCCATAACCACGGGGAAATTGAACGATACCATGCCACCCGAACCAGAAAGAACATCATCAATACGTCTCAATCCTGAAACACCCAATTACTTACCTTACCCAAATCTCACCATAAAACCCCGATAGAACCTCACCCTATGCACATATAACCAACGATCACTACTCCTCAAAACACCGAAAGGCAACTCATAGATCACTCCAAAGCATGAATAAGCTCAATGAGAATCGAGTGGTACATACCTCAACAATAGCAATTCCGGACTCAACAATTCTGACCTGTTGCAGAACACACCCCCATACTAGGCCTATTAATAACTCTAAATCACATCTGGTCACCCACAACAGATAGATAACTCTCCAAAAGTTCATAATGACTGAACCATTACACATACTAACATATGAGTAGCTTTGATCGCATTTTCACGGTCTACAACCACAAAATAACATGTTCATGAGAACTCCCAGTCTCAAAATCCATAAAGCGCACCAATTACCATATCTGATCCCAGGTGCACCACTCAAATATATAACATGTCCCCAATACTCAATCATTCCAAAGGGGATACTCTTTTAATTCTTCTGTGCCACCAAGCAAACTTGAATATCAGTAGTCGATCCAACAAAAGAGTATCAAATACCAATGAAGCACCCTTAACTCAAACGCATTGCCCTTTCTAAACGTATTTCCTCATCAAGCCACCCAATACTGGTATCATCTACCTAGTCATCTGAAACTGCCAGTGCTGACCTTCCTTCCAGAACTAAACTGTGACCTCACATATACCAATCTCCACTATACATAAAATACCGCATACGCCATGCCATCCTATGATAAATATGAGAACTTCATGCTTCCTTCCGAGCCACAAACAACTACGTACCCAACTAGCCAAGATCTTTCCATTTGACCCCATCTAGAAGCAAAATCACTATACATCACATGGCCCTCACGCCAGTAGAAAATATACACCTCTAACTGTGGTAGAAACCATCCAGAACTCTTCGAATCCCATTAGTACAACACCAGACCGGAAGGACTGAATCCTTCTAACTCAACCACGCTACGCATGCCACCAAATCCCAAGAGAATTCCTAAGAAACACCTGTAACAACTCATTACCTCATAAACACCCCAAGAACTAACCATATCCCTTATCATGCCGATCCAACCTACTACCAAGTTGTCCTATTTATCCAAGTTCCTTTTGACTTACCTTCGAATTGATACTTCTCCTTGCCATAATGCCGAAATTCTCGATCTAGACTCACCACACGAAACCCGAGCATAAAATTGACCGTCTTAGACTCATAAGCCGCTAAATACTCTATCAAATATCCACAAAAGCACCACATTAGAACTACTTACCCTGAAGAGACTTCATGCGAATTTAAAGTCATTACCTTCTCCTTATTGATACTGTAAAATCCGTGATAAGGTAGAAATGCTACAAGTCTTGACACCCTCCAACGTAAATCTCGGTTCCTAGCCAAACATAGCTCTTGAAGATTCCCAGTAGTTACGTATAACTTTGATTCCATCATAACCATTCTCGAGATTCTTCCACTCTACGCAATCTCAATTACACTGACCAAGTAACCAGAACCACATAACCCCGCTTGTGAACCACATAGTAAGAAAGTAATCCACACAGTTGAAACAACCGGCAACTCATACACTGCACACACTACACTTTCAAGTACAACTCAATCATCCAATAATTCCATTATCCGTAAAGTACATTACAACCCGTATCGAAGAATTTCCCATTACTCGAGCCATTCCCAGACTCCACCTCTACAGATCATATTCGGTTCACCAATATACCTCTATCGTACCACTACAACACATAATCGTGCAATCAACTTATCATTAGCAGACTCCCCCACTTGGCTTAAAGCCAAAGATCAAAACAGACACTAACTCACGATGCTCACACACTATCACTGCCACCATAGTATGGTGAGACTCAACTAAATCCTTAATACGCTCATATGACCCAAACCATCTAACCCTGAAATCGTATGCAAATCTCGCATTCTCCATTGAAATGGTCATGCCAACTTCCACAGGCGATCTAAACTCAAATTATAACATACATCATTTACTGGTAGAAGATAACTTACTACAGATCAACATAAGGATCACACACCTCAGGACAACCCGCAGGAGATACCCCTGCCTACTTAGCCTCAAACTGATATCTCTCTATACACTTCCGAAGATCATATCTATTACTCAATCGCTTTACCCTCCTACATTAGAACACAACTAATTCCTGCCCTCAAGACATCACAATAAGCGGTATAAGAACCTGAAGATGATGGCAATACCAACACTGGAGTTATGGTCAAAGAAATCTTGAGCTTCTGGAAGCTCTACCCACACTCGTCTAACAATATAGATACATTCACTAGAGACCACGTGTCCGAAGAATGCTACTGAACTGAGTCAAAAATTCACACTTGGAGAACTTCGCACAAAGCTTCTCCTCCCTATATCCTTGTAATACCATCATCAAATGCTGAGTATGCTACCCCTAGCTATGAGAGTACAACAAGATGCCATCAATAAATACAATAACAAAGAAGTGTTAATACGGCTAAAATATACCATTAATCAGATACATGAACGTTGTTGGGGCATTGGTCGGCCCAAACAACATCACCAGGAGCTTAGAACACAACAGGATAATCCACTCCACTCCACAACTACTCTATACGAGAGGTTTTTCACTACACTCACAACTCGAGGCCATATTCTAACTTAAGACATAAGTCAAATACTCAATGGTTCTTGCTACATCTCCCGCCAATTCATTTTGCCACACTCAAACAACCTGAACACCTCTAACCATCATATCACACTCACCATGAAGTCATCTAGTCACCAAATCCCATCAATAAGAACACAAACGGACATATAAGTCCCAAAATGCACGTGCTCACACAAACAAAAATTCCAGCACTCCAGCCACAGATAAACATCCGGCCTCACGTCCTCCAGACTGGCCCATTATCAACATGCTAAAAATCACATCTAATCCATGGAAGTCACAAGCCGTTGATTCACAACTGATACCAAGCGCCCGCGTGCGCATTCGAATACATGAAAGGAATTTAAAGAGTTATGCCTTTGGCTGAATGATAATGGATTCGCATGATAAGAATTCAAGAATGTGAGACTTTCCTAAGGGTTCTGTAGCCTCTCGAAGATAAGTATAGACGTCTCCGTACCAATCCGTAAGACTCTACTAAACCTGCTCATGACCGTTGAGTCCTATGTAACCTAGATCTCTGATACCAAATTGTCACGACCCCAAATCCCTAACCGACCGTGATGGCGTCTATCGTTGAACTAGGCTAGCCAACAATCACATGATTACATTTTTCTTTTCAAAATCTTCCAGATCATTATCAACATATCATCAAGCATATATATAAATCTGTGAATTTTTAAGCAAAACAACAAGGCTAAACAGTCTCATCCACCCCCCAAGATCTGGAGCCAACAGGTCAACAAGCATCTAGAAGGATACCAATAATCCGACTGTCATAATACAAGTCTCAGAATGAAGTACTAAGTACAAAGTAAGGAAAAGGGAAAAACAGAGATGTTGCGGACGCTGACAGCTACCTCGAAGTCCCGACTCCAGCTCTATGTGTAATAATATGACTAACGCTCGGTACCAACACCTGAAACTGCACACAAAGGTGCAGAGAGTATTGATGAGTAAGCCAAATCAGTAGTAATGAAAATAAATCAGGTCTTGAGCAGTAGGAAAACACACAGGATCAAATCATCATGTCACAATAAATGGTCTTTCTTTCCAACAGTGTATACATTAAACCAATGCGCTTTAAAAGTCAATTTCACTAAAAACACCTTTGAAAAAGATACGATTTCCTGTAAATTTAGTAAAAATACCCTAAAAGTATTAGTTTTAAGGTGAAATGAATCGTAAATAGTCACTCAAGTAAAACAAGTATCTTAAACCGCCCCTCGGGCAAATAATCACTCAGAATCAGTCACTCAGCATGCCTCACAATCACTCAGCATTAGCCCCTCGGGCAGCCTCACTGTCACTCATGCCTCCCAATCACTCATCACTCGACACTCGGCACTCGCACTTAGTAGGTACATGTGCACACTGTGGTGGACAGACTCCGGAGGGGATCCTACAGCCCAAGCACTAATATCAAGCCATCTCGTGGAATCAATCACTCTGGCACCCAGCCTCTAAATAACATGATGCGGCGTGCAGCCTGATCTAATATCATATCATCACAATCAGGCACTCGGCATCACTAAGTCACCATAAACAGTATAACATGCTGCGGCGTGCAGCCCAATCCCAAAATATCCTCACAACATAGGCCCTCGGCCTCACTCAGTCAGAAACCTCTCAAAACACCGCTCGGGCTATCAGTAAAATGGGGTACTCGACCCAAAATCTCATTTTAAATCACAAAACAATGTAAATAAGACTAAGTTTTGAAATCAGTTAAGCATAGCATGACTGAGTGTAAAACATGAATCAACACAGTGAGGAATAGTAGTCGAAACCTGCATCCTCAAGACTCCATCATCATCAGTCGAAACCTGCTTGGCACTTTCGTGTCGAACCGTATTTCTAAGGACACATAAATGACGATAATCGTACTGCCTGGCCCGAATATGATCAAACAATGAAGAACGGGCCACAGTATGGGCCTAAACACTGCCAGTCTCAGAAATCTCCAATCTCATTAGCCGATTGGCCAAAGCCTGAACATCTAAGGCATGCGGTCGCTCCCCGACTGGAATATAAGCAAGACCACCCATGCTGGCTGACTTCCGGCTCAATGCATCGGCCACCACATTGGTCTTCCCCGGATGATATAAGATGGTAATTTCGTAGTCTTTCAATAGCTCCAACTATCTTCTCTGCCTCATATTCAACTCTTTCTGCTTGAACAGGTATTGCAAACTCTTATGATCTATTAAAACCTCACATGACACACCATACAGATAATGCCTCCAAATCTTCAACTCATGGACTATGGCTGCTAACTCCAAATCATGAACTGGATAGTTCTTCTCACGAACCTTCAACTGACGTGAAGTAAGCTATAACCTTGCCATCCTGCATCAACACTGCACCAAGTCCAACCCGTGAAGCATCACAATACACGGTATATGGCCCTGAACCTTTGGGCAATACTAACACTGGTGTTGTGGTCAAGGCTGTCTTGAGCTTCTGAAAGCTCACCTCACACTCATCCGACCACTTGAACAGGCACCCTTCTAAGTCAACCTGGTCACAAGGGCTGCAATAGATGAAAAGCTCTCCACAAACCGGAGATAATAGCCTGCTAAGCCCAAGAAACTCCGAATCTTTGTAGCGGAGGTGGGTCTAGGCCAATCTCTGACTGCTGAAATCTTGTTGGGATCTAGTTGAATACCCTCGGCTGACAAAACATGGCCCAGAAATGCAACTGAACTCAACAAGAACTCACACTTCGAAAATTTAGCATACAACTGACTGTCCTTCAAAGTCTGGAGGACGACTCGAAGGTGCTGATCGTGCTCCTCTCGAATGCAGGAGTAAATCAAAATATCATCAATGAAAAAAATCACAAATGAGTCCAAATAGGGCTTGAACACTCGGTTCATAAAATCCATAAAATCAGCTGGGGCATTTGTCAACCCAAATGACATCACCAAGAACTCGTAATGCCCATAACGACTGCGAAAGGCTATCTTAGGGATATCGGAGGCCTAATCCTCAACTGATGTTAGTAAGATCTCAAGTCAATCTTTGAAAACACTGTGGCGCCCTGAAGCTGGTCGAATAAATCATCAATCCTCGGCAAAGGATACTTATTCTTGATAGTAACCTTGTTCAATTGCCGGTAGTCAATACACATCCTCATCTTCCCGTCTTTCTTCTTAACAAACAACACTGGGGCACCCCAAGGAGAAACACTAGGCCTAATAAAGCTCTTATCTAGCAGATCCTGCAACTGATCCTTCAACTCATTTAGCTCTGGCGGGGCCATATGATAAGGCGGAGTAGAAATGGGCTGAGTGCCCGGAGCCAACTCAATACAAAAGTCAATATCCCTGTCGGGTGGCATACCCGGCAGTTCAGTAGGGAATACCTCTGGAAACTCGTGAACAATGGACACGGACTACATAGGAGGAACCTCGGCTCTAGAATCACGAACATAGGCCAAATAGGCAAAACACCCCTTCTCAACCATGCGCCGAGCCTTCATATATGAGGTAACTCTGCCGTAAGGATGACTAGGAGTCCATCTCCACTCTAATTGAGGTACTCCTGGTAAGGCCAAGGTCACAGTCTTGGCATGACAGTCCAGAATAGCATGATAGGGAGATAACCAATCCATCCCCAAAATGACATCGAAATCAACCATATCAAGAAGTAAAATATCTACACGAGTCTCAAGACCACCAATAACCACTATACAAGAACGGTAGACTCGATCGACCACAATGGAATCACCCACCGGTGTAGATACATATACAGGGGCACTCAGGAAATCATAGAACATAAGCAGATACGGAGCAAAATATGAAGAGACATAGGAGAATGTAGACCCCGGATCAAATAAACCAGAAGCATCTCTGCTGCAAACTGAAACCATACCTGTAATGACTGCATCAGAGGCCTCATACTCAGGCCTGGCAGGAATAGCATAGAATCGGGGCGGAGCCCCTCCAATCTGAACATCTGGGTCGACCCACTAAGGGCTGACTCTACTTCTCATATCTTGTCCCCTACCTCTAGTTGTTTGGCCTCTACCTATGGCACCTCGAACTCTACCCCTAGTTGGCTGAGGGGGTGGGAGTGCACTTGGTGCGGGAATCATAGCACGGGAACCCTAATGCTGAGAACTACTAAAAGCTCGGGGGAAATACCTAGAAATGTGCCTTGGAACACCACAAGAGTAACAAGACCTCTGCTGCTGAGACTGCTGACCCTGGAACTGTCCCTGTCAACCAGAATAATTACCTTGCAAACTCTGAAGCACCGGTGCACTGATAGGAGGTGGTGGTGCACTGCGAGATACCTGTAGTGCTGACTAGAATGGCCTAGGAGGATGACCTCTACCCAAAGAATCTCTGCCTCCATATGAGGAACCATTGAATCGACCAAAATGACGAGGCCTCTTGTCAGACCCCTGTCCACTGCCCTGTGATAAGACCATCTCAATCCGCCTGGCCACATTGGCCGCCTCCTGAAATGAAAGGTCAGTACCTGACTCTCTGGCCATCTGTAGCCTAATCGGCTGAGCTAACCCCTCAATTAACCTCCTCACTCTCTCTCGATCGGTGAGGAGTATCATGATAGCATGCCGAGCCAAAGTGATGAACCTAGTCTCATACTGTGTAACAGTCATAGATCCCTACTGGAGGCGCTCGAGCTGTCTCCGAAAGTCCTCTTTCTGGGTGACTGGAAGAAACTTCCCCAAGAATAACTAGGAGAACTGAGCCCAAAACAAAGGCGAAGACCCAGTTGGTCTACTCAAGCAATAGTCCCTCCATAAAGTCTTGGAGGTACCAGAAAGACGGAATGTAGAAAAATCAACCCCATTGGTCTCTACAATCCCCATGTTCCAAAGAACCTCATAGAAACTATCCAAGTAATCCTGGGGATCCTCTGATGGCGCACCAGTGAAATTAGAAGTAAATAACTTGGTGAACCAATCCAATCTCCACAAAGCATCAGCAGACATAACTGCTCCCTCAACTGCCTGTGCCACAATACATGGCTGAGCTACTCCAACTGTCTGAGGTGCTGGAGTCTGGAACTGAGAAGTTAACTGCTCTGGTGTGCGGGTAGCCGGAGTCTGGGGCCCTCCCCCAGCCTGAGATATGGCTGGTGATGTAGGAAGAAGACCTGCTTGAGCCACACTCTCTATAAGGCCCACTTGTATTGGTAAAAAGGAATTTCACACGTATGATAATTCTTTATGACTCGGCCGATTACGTGGACCAAGGGAAACATGACTGCTGGACATGGACCTATAAAGAGGAGCGGAGCAAAGAGGCACGGCTCAATAAACCTAAGAGGTAATCAGCCACGAGAAACTCAACCTGATTGAGTTAAGGAAGAGACGCGGACAGAATGAATCCAGACAGAGCTACGGGTAGATTCAGAAATCTTCAATTAATGACCTACATGTTACACGACCTTCATTTGACAACTATGGTTATTCTTTGTAACGTTACATTAATGTAATAATTAGTCATTAATGTGCCATCATTCCATGATATAAATATTATATTAAGGAAATTCCCTATATAAGGGAATAGGGTATCACTTGTAAGATCATCTGAACTACGAATACAATACACTTTACTTTTCTTAGCATCATATTATTGTCTATTTACTTACTTCTTTTTTATTTGTTATTATTTCTTGGATTATTAGAAACCCGTATTCGTCCTAAAAATAGCTTTGGTCAAAGGATCTAATTCTTTGGTTAAACAAATTGGTTCCGTTACCGAGAATCTGATAATCTTTGTTTGCTTTTCAATCGATATCCTCTAAACTATGTCGAACTCCAACGACAACAACCAGCAGAGCAATTGAACCTCAGTTCCATCACCTTCAGGAACCCTACGTGGTTCAAGGGAACAATCCCCAGAAAGATCCGATAACAACCACAATAATAATGAACAAACGGTAGAACAAGATCGAGTAAAGTTAATGATTGCAGAGTACGTGGGCCAAGCTTTGCAAGAATTTGCAAGGGGATTACCAGCGGCATCACTTGCATCACTGACACCACCTCCCAATAACACTATCACCATGGAAACTCCTCAGTCTGGTTTGGTAAACTCAGCAAGGGATGACACTCCTAACGAATCTCTCGAAGCGAGACCAGGTATGACTAATAACTTTGAATTACAAAATTTACTAATAACCTTGCAGAAACAGGTGAAGGAACAAAACGATCGAATCGAGCAAATTCCTGGAGTACCACCTATAATCAAAGGCATTGATGTTGATAGATATTATCAACAACCTTGGAAACCAAGCACAACACCCTTGCCTATACCCAAGAGTTTAAAATGCATGACGTTCCTAAGTATGACGGAACAACTGACCCACGCGACCATGTGACTACTCTTACCACCGGAGTAAAGGGAAACGACTTAACAAAGCAATAGATTGAATCAGTCCTTGTCAAAAAATTCGGAGAGACACTTACCAAAGGAGCCCTAACCTGGTATTCTCTTCTCCCTGAAAATTCAATTGATTGTCTTGCTAAGCTTGCAGATTCTTTCATAAAAGAACACTCTGGTGCACAAAAAGTCGAGAAAAGAATGGAGGACATATTTAAAATAAAGCAAGGAGACACGGAACTACTCCGTGAATTTGTAGACAGGTTCCAGCGAGAAAGAATGCAGCTACCAAGGGTGCCTGATAATTGGGCAGCCATGGCATTTGCAAGTAACCTAAATGACAAAAGCTCGGAAGCCACGAGGAGACTCAAAGAAAGCTTGAGAGAATTCCCAGCTACAACGTAGAATGATGTTTACAACAGGTACAGTACTAAACTTCGGATAGAAGAAGATACCATTGCTCGTTCGAAAGATGAAAATCATACCAGATCCAGACGTTCCAAATCAGACAGGAGATCAGGTAAAAACAGGTACGATCCTTATTTAGGACCATCGGGACGCAAAACTCGTCCCAGGTTTGAAAACACTAGGTCAGATTATAGACCATCAAGCAGAAATGCGGGCTCATCCTGCTCATCCTCATCTAGATCCATAAAGGATCAAGATGAACGACATAGAGGTAATGCACGAATTGGGGATCACACCTTTAATGTTAGTACCCCCTGAACTTGTTTCAATATTAAGAAATATGGGAGATAAGGTTAGATGGCCCAAAGAAATGTGGTCAAACCTAAATAAGAGGAACCCAAATTTCTGGTGTAAGTTCCATAATGATCATGGACACAGGACTGTAGATTGCAGATTTAGGTGAAATCGAACAATTATTGAAACGGGGCTATTTAACATAATTATTTAGTGATAAAGGTAAACATGCATATATGAAGAACAGGCAGGAGCCCCCGAAGCCTCACTCTTCAAAAAGAACCGTCAATGTGATACATGGAGGAGAGGAAGTGAACGGAATAGTTTGCAAATTAGCCTCGAAGGTCACAATTACCCACGGAAAGCTGGTTCGAGATAATCCAGATGTAGATGATATAACCTTTGATGATGCAGATTTTGGCGGACTAATGCTCCCCCACAACGATGCTCTGGCAATATCCTTACTCATTCATGACACTAACGTTAAAAGAGTGTTGATATATCCAGGTAGTTCAGTCAATATCATCTTGTTAAGAGTCGTGGAAGAAATGCTCATGGGAAATCAGGTGATCCCAAAGGCACGAGTCATATCAGGGTTTGACAACTCTACAATGATAACCAAAGTAGATCGAACTTAGCACTTACACCGAGGGAGTAACTAAAAGCACCAAATTCCAAGTCATTGATACTGACATGGCTTATAATGTAATCATGGGAAGGCCCTGGATCCACGTCAAGAAAGCAGTACCATCTACCATACACCAGGTAATTAAATTCCCTTCAGAATGGGGAATCAGATAGATTAGAGGTGATCAACAGACCTCTAGAATTATAAATTTCATGGTGCATTATAACAAAAAAATAGATACGGAAGAACCGGAAGACAGAGAAATCTTCCAAACAGACGTCACCGGCCAAACAGGTACAAAAATAAATTACTAAACCAACAGGTACTAAAGAGGTGAGTGTTCAAACAGATACGGAAGGAGATACTCACGAGAAGGTAAATCAAGTCACCACGAAAGATGCATTGGATCACACGGACGTAGATTCCAGACCGGACGTCATCCAAGAACTGGATGAAGACGAACACATCAAAACAACTACGGAAGAGCTCGAAGCTGTTCCATTGTTTGAACAAAAACCTAAAAAGAAAGTGCATATAGGCACGAGGCTGAGCTCCAATCGAAGAGGTAAGTTCATTGATTATTTAAAGGCTAACACAGATTGCTTTGCGTGGTCCCACTCAGATATGACAGGTATCCCACCAGAAGTGATAACTCATAAACTAAATGAAGATCCATCCTTCATGCCTGTTAAGTAGAAGAAAAGAAAGCAAGGTCCATTCAAGAACCAAGTGATTGACTAAGAGGTACATAAGCTCTTGAAAATTGGTTCAATACGAGAGGTAACATACCCTAACTGGCTAGCTAACACTGTGGTAGTACCTAAAAAGAATGGCAAATGGAGAATATGCATAAATTATACTGATTTAAATAAAGCATGCCCCAAAGATTCATTCCCATTACAACATATAGATCAAATGATTAATGCCACCGCAGGTCATGAATTGTTAATCTTTCTACATGCGTATTCTGGTTATAATCAGGGGAAAATGGATCCCTCAAACGAGGAAAAATCTCCTTTATTACAAACAGGGGGACTTATTGTTATAAAGTCATGCCTTTCGGCTTAAAAACGTTGGAGCCACCTATCAAAGGCTAGTGACTAAGATGTTACAGGAACATCTGGGAAAAATGATGGAAGTTTACATCGATGATATGCTGGTAAATTCAACAGGGGCGGAAGACCATTTCCAGCACCTCTCTATTACATTTGACATTTTACACAGATATAATATGAAGCTGAATCCAGAAAAATGGACTTTTGGCGTAGAATCAAGTAAATTCTTGGGTTTCCTTGTATCAAACAGGGGAATAGAGGAAAATCCTGCTCGAATTAAAGCTATAGAAGAAATACCTGATGTACTTATAAACAAAAAAGAAGTTCAAAGACTAACGGGAAGAATTGCAGCCTTAGGAAGATTTATTTCCAAATCTTCCGAAAAAAGTTTTAAATTCTTTGCAGTTGTCAAAAAGAAAAATCGGTTTGAATGGACTGAAGAATGTCAACAGGCTCTCAAAGACCTAAAGTCTTATCTATCAAAACCTATGTTGTTGTTAAATCCAAAGGAGGGGAAGAGGCTATACGTCTACCTTGCCGTCTCAAAAATTGATGTAAGTGCAGTATTGGTAAGGGATGATAAAGGTAAACAATCTCCTATTTATTATGTAAGCAAGACATTACTATATGCTGAAACTAGATATCCACATCTAGAAAAGTTATCCTTAGCTCTAATCATGGCATCTAGAAAATTAAGGCCATACTTTCAATGTCATCCAATCACAGTTTCAACCTCGTATCCATTAAGAAACATATTGCATAAACAAGAACTATTAGGAAGATTAGCCAAGTGGGAACGAGATCTTTCAATCGAGCAAATAGTAATCAAAAACGACTCCCAACTGGTAGTAAATCAGATGTAGGGGACTTACATCGCTCGAGAGACTCAGATGCAACAATATCTGGAAAAGGCACGAGAACTCGTGAGACAATTCAAAACATGGAAGGTAATACAAATACCTAGAGAGGAAAATGCAGAAGCAGATGCATTAGCTAACCTCACAACAGTCACATAAGTAACAAACAAAGACAATGCAATTGTCGTTCATCTATTCCATTCAGCGACCGACCAGGACAGAAATGAGGTAACTTTTAAAAATTTAACCTGGGATTGGAGAAATGAAATTTTAAATTTTTTGTAGAATGGCACCGTACCTGAAGACAAGAAAACAGCTCAAGCACTTCACCACAAAGCTACATGATACTGCTTCATTTGCAACTCATTATATCGCAAGATGTTCGGAGGGCCCCTAGCAAAATGCCTCGGACCTAACCAAACGGAGATCGTGATGAAAGAAGTCCACAAAGGACACTGTGCAAATCATCAGGGGAAAGATCCTTGGTAAAAACCCTAATCAGAGCTGGGTATTATTGGCATAAGATGGAAGAAGAAGCTGAGAACTTCGTATCCAAATGCGACAGATGCCAAAGGTTTACCAATAACATGCATCGACTAGCGGAATTATTGCATCCAATAATATCCCCATGGCCCTTCATAAAATGGGGCATGGACATAGTAGGACCTCTTCCCACAGCTAAAGGACAGGTATGGTTTTTACTCGTGCTAACCGACTATTTTACCAAATGGGTAGAGGCAGAAGCATTCAAACAGGTGCGAGAAAAGGAAGTTAAAAGCTTCTTATGGCGAAACATAATATGCCGTTTTGGGATACCAAAGGAGATCGTGTGTGATAATGGCCCACAATTCATAGGCTTGCAAATCATAGAATTCTTTGAAAGCTGGCAAATCAAACAGATCACTTCAACGCCATATCACCCCGTGGCTAATGGTCAAGCTGAGTCAACAAATGAAACCATCATCAACAATCTAAATAAGCGGCTAGATAAAGCCAAAGGAAATTGGCCTGATGAGTTTCCAGCGATACTACGGGCATACAGAACAACTTAAAAAATAGCCACGGGAGAAACTCGATTCGCACTTGTCTATGGCTCAGAAGCCTTAATACCTGTGGAAATTGGTGAACCAAGCATAAGGTTTACAACAGCCACAGAGGAAGCAAACGACGATGAATTGAGCACTAATCTGGATCTACTCGAACCACGAAGGGAAGCAGCACTAATACGGATGGCAGCTCAAAAACAAATCATAGAGAGTTATTACAACTGTAAAGCTCATCTCAGATACTTCAAGATTGGGGACTTCGTCCTCAAAAAAGTCTTTCAATCAACTAAAGAATCAAGCGCAAGAAAACTAAGTCCAAATTGGGAAGGACCCTACAAAGTCCGAGGCATAGCTGGGTAGGGCGCCTACGAATTGGAAGATATGGACGACAGAATTCTACCAACAAGTGGGAATGACATCCACTTGAAGAAGTATTACTTCTAAGGAAAAGAAGTACCCCCGGTCAGGTATCACACGTTCGATTTTATTTTGAACATTTAAAATGTTACTAACCTTTTTAGATGATAGGCATAAATCTAACCCATCACCAAATGATGATATTAGACCTGCAAAGATGCGAGGAAGTAACTGAATTCCCGGTCTAGGGTTACACTTTCTGATTGACGTTTTAAAGGGTTAAGCAGTCATCATCAATAAACTACATACCTTCGAGTCCCACATGTTTTTCCTTTTCAGGAAAAGGACCACGAGGAAGGATTAGTCAAGTGCTCTAGATTTCATTCTTCAAAAATCAAACACTTGGGGGCCTATACAGTATGGAAGGCTAAGACGAAGCAAAGAAGACTATCAGAAAGTCGAAGCTCGAGCCTAAAGATCCATCTACCCAACAAATCAAATGATACAAGCAGAATCGAAAGAGCTGAAGACTCAAATACAAAGCCTGATCCAAAAAACCTTCAAACATGTTCAGGTTGAAAGGCAAAATATTAGCCACGAGGAAGAAATGCACATCTTTGTACTTATTCAAAAGAAAGCTGTTGTAACCAAAAACAGTTAGGGATAAAAAATCATCATCATTGTACTCATTCAAAAACAGTTGTAACTAAAAATAGTTATGAAAGCTTTGTACTCACATGTAAAAATGTTATCAAATAAAACAATTACGGATGAAAGATCAAAATTCTTGTATTTGTTTGAAAAACTGTTATCAAATAAAATAGTTACGGATGAAAAAGCACTTCCTCGTGATTATTGAAAATTGTTGTCAACAAAAACAGTTACGGGTAAAAACCCAAACCTTTAAAAAACTGTTACGAACGAAAAACAGTTAGTCTCTTGTATTAACTCGAAAAAACGGTTACATACGAAAATCAGTTACGAAATACAAGTGTATATCAAATCTGTTAAAAGAAAACAGTTGCAACATGAGTTTTAGACGATAATCAAATGAATGTAAAATGTTGTGGAAGTTCAAACAAAAAACTTTCCTCAGAAGCATTCTTAAACATGTGAAAAATTCCGATCACTCTATTGCATATTACACCATTATGAAGTTGAGACGTCTTCTTCATTAAGTGTCGATCAAAAGGGGCCCTCTTTCATAAATTTTGCCTACTACGAAAAGGCACACATTTTATACCGTGCCTATTACGAAAAGGTGTGAGTAATCTAAAACATTCTATATGCAAAACTCAAAGGTAAAACTAAAACCTCAAAAAATAAAGTATGCATGAGACTTAAAGAGTAGAACAGAAACTCAATAACAAAAGTCATATTCTGCATTGATATGTTAAAACAACTAAGTAGAAACTAAGTAATAAACTAATACTTAGCCGTATATATTGTATTTACATTAAGGTTCCCCTAAGTTGTCACTTGGGGACTTTCAAATATCCAAAAACTTACCCCCCCCCCCCCCCAGTGGGTGGGAGTTTCAAAAAACCAAAAAACTCCCCCCCCCCCCCCCCCCGATGGAGCTGGGGGTAATCACCAATCAAATAAAAAAAAGGGAACCAACATCTTAATTGTCTTGAGAAGGGAGATCAACTTCTTCACTGGCAGTAAGAGCAGGAGCATGAGCAGCTTGGGACGAAGAGGATTGAACAGCAGGAGTCTCACCTTTAGGCGAGGAAAGATTCGGGCCTTGTTGATCCTTTTCCATGGCTTCTTTGGTTTTAGCAATTTCAGCGTCAAGGTTGAAATCTTCCCGACTCATTTCCGTCAATGTGTCGAGGCAAGAATTCATGTACGCCAAACAAACATCGACGACTGTCGCGTCTTCAAGAGATTCATAATCTCCCTCCCATATCATAAGCTCAGCTCTTAGCCCTTCTTTCTCAGCTTCAGCAGCTTCTTTGGCAACCCTTAAAGGTGCAACAGACCTCTCAAGGAATTGAATTTTGTCCAAGAAAAAATTTGCGAAGATCCTCTTGGGTCTGGGTCAGAGACTGCACAAGCTCGCCTGAGTATTCCTCTTTCTGCTCCAGCAAGGCTTTTAAACTCCTAGCTTCTTCTGAGGCACGGGACAACTACTCAGCAAATGAAGACTCAAGGATGCTCTTGTCCTTATCAGCCTGATTAGAAGAAGCCTTCTCCACTGCCAACTCCGCTGTCATGATTCTTATCTGCAGCTCCAAGGTACTCTTTTCTTCTTCTAAGGCATCCATGTCGATCCTTAAGCTGTCATATTGTCCCTTCCAGTTACCTGCTTCAGCCCACAACTCTTTTATTTCTTGCTCCGCATTTGATACCCTCTTCATGAGCTCCATGCCTATAAGATTGATCTACAAAAAATAAATCAATTAGATATGATAAATTTCATGTACAAAAATGAAATGAGAATGCACTTTACCTTCAAAGAGGTATGCACGACTTCATTAGCCCATGTAAGGGCGCTATGGCTATCAAGCTTGGACCTCTCAGTTGGGCCTATCAAGGGTTTGAGCCATACTTCAGGCTTGCCAGTTTTCTTGAAGAGACTCCCCTCAACTGGAACTTCTATTAAAACCGGCCGCATCTCCCTGCTGGAAGACCCTACTTCCCTAACATAAGGCACGAAAGCAGGAAGAGATGAAGAAGCTATAGGCACGGAAGTCTGAGTAACTGGGAAAGCCACGAGCAAAGCAGCAACGGGAGCAGTAATAGCCAAGGGAGTGGAGGAAATAGGAGGAGCAGATGAAGGAACTCCTCTAAAAGAAGCATGAAAGACAGCCAAGGGAACTTCACTAATAGCAGGGCCAAAGCCTTCACGGAACAAGTGATCCACATAATCATGTACAGGAGAGGGAGAAGCATCTTCAAAGGTAGAGGGTCGGACTTCAAACACGGAAGGCACATCCACGGGTGTAGACTCATCATCTAAAATCACCCTCCTTTTTTGTGACCTGTGCACCAAAGTGCCCTCTTCTTCTTCTTCTTCTTCTTCTTCTTCTTCGTCTTCTAAGGTCCTAGACCCACCAACTTTCCTCTTCGAGGAAAAAGAACCATCAATAATTTCCTGGGCTTGAGCCAGGGACATTTTGGGAACAAATGCAGCAGACACTCCACGGATAGAAAACCCTATAAAAAATAAAGGGTTAAAAAGAGAAAGAGATTCGCGCAAAGAAAGAAAAAAAAGTTTTACTTACCATGAGTCTTCACTTTCCAATCGTACTTATTAGAGAAGTACTTCCAAGACCTTTCTTCTAACGGAGCAATTGACAACAACTTTCCTACCCAATAATGGATACCAGAGACATTCTCAACAATACCCATGATTGCTGAAAAATGAAGAAACAACTACGGTGTTAATAAAACACTTAAAGCAAAAGAAAAACAAAAAATGTGAGCTAAAATGTACTCACGTGCACGATTCCACTTCTCGGGGAAGGGAAGATTTTCTTCACCTACTAAACAAGCAGTGGGCGCAGCAACGTACCGAAGGTACCAACCTTTGTCCTTATCGTCATCAAGGGTTACCAGCACTCTTTTACTCCTGGCAGCCAGAGTAAAAATCCCTTGACGAAATAAGGTCGGAGAATAAAGATGAATGAGGTGATTAAAGGTGAATGGAACCGAGGCTAAAGAAGCTAAATATCTGAGACACGCGACAACCCGCCACACAACAGGACCAACTTGTCCTAAGCAAATATTGAATAAACGACAGAATTCGATGATGACTGGATCAATAGGAGGCTTAAACCCTAAAGTAAAAGGGTAGGTATAAATGAATGAATATCCCATCTTATAAGATGTAATTCTTGGGTTTCTAGTCGGAATAAAGATAGGAAAGTCAGGCTGCCAAGAACATACCCTATGAACAAGGTGAATCAGACCTTCAGTGATAAGAGTGGGTTACCTATCAGCACTATCAAGGGATAAAGACTGATTTACAAGGACCTGGCTATCCCTAGTGAAGGTAAACTCAGAAGGAATATTTCATCAACTCGTGGTTAGCGCAAGGGTTCGTGATGTTCTCTACCCCTAGACGAAGACCTGTAAGCCCTAGCTCTTGGAGAAGCAAAAGACCTAGCAGAAGGAGGGGAAGTGTCATGACCTCAAATCCTAACAGGTCGTGATGGCGCATATCGTGGAACTAGGCTAGCCAACCATCACATCACTACCCATTAGTTCTATTATAATATTTCACAAATCAATAACAAACAACAAACAGAGTATAAATAATTTCATTAAGTCTTTACGCCCCAATAATAATCTAATAGTCTAAACAAAACCTCCCAAGACTGGAGTCAACATGGTCACGGGCATCTAAGAAATAAACTAACTCTACTAATGTCTTAAACAATGTCTATGAAATAAATACTAATACTAATAAAGGAAGGGAAATGGAGAAGTTGCGGACACTGGACAGCTACCTCGAAATCCCGTAAAGCTGCTGCTAACGAACAAAGATGGCTACTGCTCCCCACTAGTACCTGGATCAGCACACAGGGGTGCAGGGAGTAATGATGATACGCCAACTCAGTAGTAATGAAAATAAATCACAGTCTGAGAAATAAGAAACACACAGCACAAACACCAATCCACAAAATAGTAAAACACCAAGTCTAAATACAATATACATAAGTTTGAAAACCAATTTCAAGAAACTCCTTTGAAACAAGTATATTTTCAATATATCTTAGTAAAACACTCAGTAAAAACCAGTTCGAAAAAAAAATGAAGTGAATCATACTCAAAAACTCAGTAAAATCATCATAACACTGCCCCTCGCGCCATAATAATCTCTCATAACATTTCCATCAGCACCTCACCATCACTCAGTATCAGCCCAGCAGGCAACCTCACAGTCACTCAGTATCAGCCCAGCAGGCAACCTCACATCCACTCAGTATCAGCCCTGTGGGCATCACTCACACTCAATAGGTACGTGCGCTCACTAGGGGTGTGTACAGACTCCGGAGGGGCTCCTACAGCACAAGCGCTATAACAAGCCACATCATGGCATAAATCACTCACAATATTGGCCCTCGGCCTCTCTCGTATCATAACACCCTCACAATATTGGCTCGCAACATCACTCAGTCAGACACTCTCAACATGCCACTCGGGCCACAAATATACCGGGTTCTCGACCCAAAAACAGTGTTTCATTTTTGATAAGTAATATCAAAATACTCTGAGTGTCAAAACAATTATCAAGAAAAGGCTGAGTGAAAATCATAACATATCAAGTGAGGAAAATAGTAAAATCAGCCATCAAGGGGTAGACAGATCGACACTAGGCCCCAAACATGGCTTACAGCCCAAATCATATCAAAATGTATCAATACTATTAAGCATTGGCTAAAAAATCGGCATCAGGATACTATTAAGTTCCAATCTTTGCATTCCAAAATCCGTGAAAGGATACAAGGTCCGGGGTTTCATACCCTCAGGATAAGATTTAAAGACATTACTTACCTCAAACTAGCCCGAAAAGCTACTCCGCAATGCGCTTGCCTCTCGAATCAACTTCAGAGCACTCCAAATCTATAAAGATCATATCTTTACCATTAAATTATGCTTAAGGAATGAATTACAATTGAAAAATACCAGTTCTAGCACAAAACCCGAAATTTGCTAAAACCCAACCCCCAGGCACGCGTCTCAAAACTCAACATATTTTATACCAAAATGTTCTTCATCATCTCATAAGTCCGTACATATAAAGAACGCTAAAATCGGAGTTTGTTTGACCCCTCAAATCATCCCCTAAAGGTCTCATAAGCTCGAGCTAATTCCATCATTTTCTACTGATTTTCATGAATTAAACACTGATATTAGGTCTCCAATCACATATAATTGAGTTATTAAGTCCAAAAAGCTTACCTCAATGATGCACCAACATTTCCATCTTCAAAATCCCTCAAAAACCTCGGAACCCGTACAACAATGGTGAAAAGAGGGTTAAAAATCGCGAAGTCTCCTTTTTATATTTTTCTGCCCGGGTTTTTTGCACCCGCGGCCCTTTTCTCGCACTTGCGGTCAATTGAACCGCACCTGCGACTTTCATTAAAAGGGCTAATTTTCGCACTTGCTCCCCCTTTTCTGCACCTGCGACTTCGCAGGTACGATCCTCCACCCACACATGCGATCCTCTACTAATCCTCCCCAAATCTGCATCTGCGGAGATTTGCTCGCTCCTGCAGGCCCGCACCTGAGGTCAAACTTCCGCAGGTGCGGTTACACCAACACCAGCAGATGAAGCTGCATTTTACCAACTTCAAAACTTTCGTTAATCACCCAAAATCAATCCCGAGCCCCTCAAGATCCCAACCAAATGTAACCACACATCATAAATGATCATTCAAACTTAGTTGCACTCTCAAAATGCTAAATATAACCTCAAAACACCAAAATCACACCGGATTCAAGCCTAAGAGCTTTGAAATTTCTAAAATCCACCAACGATGCCGAAACTATCCAAAACAACTCCGATTGACCTTAAATTTTGCAGACATATCCAAAATGACATTACGAACCTGTTCCAACTTCCGAAATTCCATTCCGACCTCGATAGTCTTTTTTCCACTGCCGACCAGAAATCGCCAAAAACTAACTTTCCCAATTCAAGCATAATTCTACACCGGACTTCACAAAAATATTTCGAACACACTCCTAAGTCCCAATCACCTAACGAAGCTATCCGAGCCATAAAATACGCATTCCAAGGTCATTTACCAATACCCTCAGTTGACGTTTCCAACTATAAGGCCATTTTTAAGGACTAAGTGACTAAACTCTCACTACAACCATTCTGATTTCAAGCCTACCAACTCTACCTGGAGTCTTAAAGAAGTGAGGATATTTGCCCTGGATCTCTCACTCGGTCTCCTAAGTAGCCTCCTCCACTGGCTGACCTCTCCACTGTACTTTCACTGAAGCTATATTATTGGACCTCAACTTTCTGACCTCGCGAGCCAAAATTGCTACGGGCTCCACCTCATATGACATATCACCCTCGAGTTGAACTGTGCTGAAGTCTAACACGTGAGACGGGTCACCAATATATTTCCTGAGCATTGACACACGAAATACCGGATGAACACTCGATAGGCTGGGTGGCAAAACAAGTCTATAAGACACCTCTCCAGCCTTCTAAAGTACCTCAAAAGGACCAATGAACCGAGGACTCAGCTTTCCTCTCTTTCTGAACCTCATGACACCTTTCATGGGTGATACCTTTAGCAGTACCTTATCACCTTCCATAAATGACACATCCCGGACCTTCCGGTCCGCATAACTCTTCTGCCTATATGCGCCGTGCGAAGTCGCTCCTGAATCAACTTCACCTTCTCCAACGCATCCTGAATCAAATATGTGCCCAATAACTTAGCCTCACCAGGCTCGAACCAACCAACCGGAGATCTACACCTCCTACTATATAAAGCCTCATTCGAGGCCATCTGAATACTGGACTGGTAGTTGTTATTATATGCAAACTCCGCTAGTGGAAGAAACTGATCCCATGAACCACCAAAATCAATCACACAAGAGTAACATGTCCTCCAAAATCTGAATAGTCCTTTCTGACTGCCCATCGGTCTTGAGATGAAATGTTGTGCTCAACTCTACCTGAGTACCCATACCTCTCTGCACGGCCCTCCAAAATTGAGATGTGAACTGAGCACCTTTGTCAGAAATAATAGAAACTGGAACTCCATGCAATCGGACAATTTCCTTGATGTAAATACCAGCTAACCTCTCTGAAGTATAAGTAGTGCCAACAGGAATGAAGTGCGCGGACTTGGTCAATCTATCCACAATGACCCAAATAGCATCAAAACCCTTCGAAGTCCGTGGAAGCCCAACTACAAAGTCCATAGTAAGCTGCTCCCACTTCCACTCCAGAATATCTAACCTCTGAAGTAATCCACATGGTCTCTGGTGCTCATACTTGACTTGCTGGCAATTGAGACACCGTGTTACATACTCAACAATATCTCTCTTCATCCGCCTCCACCAATACTATTGTCTCAAATCCTGATACATCTTTGCGGCTCCCGGATGAATGGAATACCGTGAACTGTGAGCCTTTGCTAATATCAACTCTCGAAGCCCATCCACATTGGGCACACAAATACAGCCATTCATCCTCATAACACCGTCATCACCAATAGTCATATCCCTGGCATCATCTCGACGGACCCTATCCTAAAGAACTAATAAGTGTCGATCATCATACTGGCGAGCTCTAATCTGATCATAAAGAGAAGACCGGGAAGCCATGTTAGCTAATACCCGCGGAGGGTCTGACAAATCTAATCTCACTAACTGACCCGCTAAAGCCTGAACATCAAGTGTTAAGGGTCGCTCTGCTGCTGAAAGATAGGCTAGACTCCCCAAACTCTCTGCTCGACGACTCAAGGCATCGGCTACCACATTGTCCTTCCCCGGATGATATAAAATAGTTAAGTCATAGTCCTTGAGAGGCTCTAACCATATCCTCTGACGCACATTCAAGTCCTTCTGCCTTAGCAGATACTGCAAACTATGATGATCCGTGAATATCTCACATTCTACCCTGTACAAGTAATGCCGCCAAATCTTTAGGGCATGGACAATGGCAGCTAACTCAAGATCGTGCACTGGGTAATTCTTCTCGTGAATCTTCAATTGTCTCAACGCGTAGGCAATCACCCTGCCGTCTTGCATCAATATCTCTCCCAAACCAACTCTAGAAGCATCACAATAGACTGTATAAGAACCCGAACCAGTAGGAAAAACCAAAACCAGAGTTGTGGTCAGTGCTGACTTGAGCTTCTGAAAGCTCTCCTGACACTGATCGGACCATCTGAATGGAGCACCCTTCTAGGTCAATCTGGTCAATGGTGAGGCAATAAAAGAAAATCCTTCCACAAAGCGACGGTAATATCCCGCCAAACCAAGGAAACTCCTAATCTCCGTAGCTGCGGACGGTCTGAGCCAACTCTGCACCTACTCGATCTTCTTTGGATCAACCTGAATACCCTCACTAGACACCACGTGCCCCAAGAAAGATACTAAACCAAGCCAAAACTCACACTTGGAGAATTTTGCATAAATCTTCTCTTCCCTCAACCTCTGTAACACAATCCTCAAATGTTGAGCATGCTCTTCCTGGCTACGAGAATAAAGCAGGATGTCATCAATGAGCATAATGACGAACCAATCAAGGTAAGGCTGAAACACACTGTTCATCAATTGCATGAACGCGGCTGGGGTATTGGTCAGCCCAAATGACATAACCAGAAACTCATAATGACCATATCTGGTCCTGAAAGCAGCCTTCGGAATGTCAGAATCCCGAATCTTCAGCTGATGATACCCAGACCTCAAGTCAATCTTGGAGAACACTCTAGCTCCCTGAAGTTGATCAAACAAGTCATCAATACGAGACAAGGTATACTGGTTCTTCATCGTAACCTTATTCGGCTGACTATAATTGATACACATACGCATGGAGCCGTCTTTCTTTTTCAAAAACAACACCGGTGCACCCCAAGGTGACACACTAGGCCGAATTAACCCCTTATCTAAGAGTTCCTGAAGCTGCTCTCTCAATTCTTTCAATTCCGCTGCTGCCATACGGTAAGGTGGAATAGAGATAGGATGAGAGTCTGGCACCAGGTCAATACCAAAATCAATATCCTTATTAGGTGGCGTGCCTGGCAGGTTTGTAGGGAAAACATCCAGAAAATCACGGACTACAGGAATAGAATCAACAGACGGACTCTCACTACTAACATCCTCACAAAAGTAAGATAAGATTCACACCCTTTCTCAACCATACACTGAGCCTATAAATAAGAAATCACTCTGCTAGGTACATGCTCTATAGACCCTCTCCACTCAATTCTTGGAACTCTGGGCATAGCTAAGGTCACGGTCATAGCGTGACAATCAAGAATCGCATGACATGGGGATAACCAATCCATGCCCAGAATCACATCAAAATCAACCATACTGAGTAATATCAAGTCCACTCGGGTCTCCAGACCCCCAATAGATATAATACACGACTGATACACACGGTCCACAACAATAGTATCGCCCACTGGAGTCGAAACATGAACAGACGTAACTAAAGACTCACGGGGCATATTCAGAAAATGAGAAAAATAGGATGAGACATAAGAGTACCTAGAATCAGGGTCAAATAAAGCCAAAGCATCACTGTGACAGATTGAGATAGTACCTGTAATCACCGCATCTGAGGCCATAGCATCAGGCCTAGCCAGAAGTGCATAAATACATGGCTGGCCTCCACCTGTTCGACCTCCCCCTCTAGGGCGGCCTCTAGGTGCCTAACCACCACCCCTATCTGCTTGAGTAGGTGGTGAAGTGACTAGGGCTGAAGTCGAGGGCTGAACCCTTTGCTGAGATGAACTACTAGGGAGACGAGGACACTGTCTCCACTCATGTCTGAACTCTCCACACTCATAACAACCACCTGGAGATGAAAATGGACGAGAACCCCTTCCACCATGATAACCACCAGACGAACCATGCATAGAAGAACCCTGATAATATGATGCTCGGGCGGAGCTTTGAGCTAGAAGGGCACTCAAATATGAATGTCCCTGATGAGAACTGCGAGGACCCTGCCCCGTAGATACACCACTGTAAGCTGGGCAAACTGGCTGCGGAGGTCTAAATGGATGACCTCTGATGTGCTGAAACTTCCCTCTAGAAGGGGCACCACTGAAGCTACCTGATCCCCGAGGCCTCTTGGTCTATCTCTCCTCACGCTCCTGCCTGCGAACCGACTCAATGTCCCGAGCAATGTCAACTACCTGCTCAAATGTAGCTCCAGACACTCTCTCTCTGGTCATGAAAATTCGAAGCTGATACGTAAGACCATCTAAAAACCTCCTGATCCTTTCCCTATCAGTAGGGACTAACTCCTAAGCATGTCTGGCCAACTCGGAAAACCTCATCTCGTACTGAGTAATTGATAACTCTCCCTCGTGCAGCTGCTCAAACTTCCTGTGTTTCTCCTCTGTATGAGGCTGAGGAACATATTTCTCCAAAAATATCGTGGAGAACTGCTACCAGGTGAGTGGTGCTGAACCAACCGGCCTACGCTTCTCAAATACCTCCCACCAAGTAAAGCATCACCCGCAAACTAAAATGTGGCAAATGAGACCCCACTGGTCTCCAAAATTCCCGAAGTACATAGTATCCTCTGGCACTTATCCAGAAAACCTTGGGAATCCTCACCCTCTGTGCCACTGAAAGTCGGACTCTTAAGTCTATTGAACCTCTACAGCCTACGTTGTTCATCCTCGGACATAGCTGGAACTACATAGTCCTGAACTGGGGCAACCGGCTGGGTTGGGACTACCCCCGGTGCCTGAATACCCTGTACAGCCTACTCAGGTGTCCGGGCAGCTGGAGTCTGAATGCCTCCCCCGGCCTAAGCTGTAGTGGAATGAAAGAGTTCAAGAAAATGAGATTTTTCCTAAGAGTTCTGTAGCCTCTCGAAGATAAGTACAGACGTCTCTGTACCGATCCGCAAGACTCTACTGAACCTGCTCATGACTGGTTATTCCTATGTAACCTAGAGCTTTGAAACCAACTTGTCACGCCCCCAAATCCTAACAGGTCGTGATGGCGCCTATCGTGGAACTAGGCTAGCCAACCAACACATCACTACCCATTCGTTCTATTATAATATTTCACAAATCAATAACAAATAGCAAACATAGTATAAATAATTTCATTAAGTCTTTACGCCCAATAATAATCTAACAGCCTAAACAAAACCTCCCAAGATTGGAGTCAACATGGTCACGAGCATCTAGGAAATAAACTAACTCTACTAATGTCTTAAACAATGTCTACGAAATAAATACTAATACTAATAAAGGAAGGGAAATGGAGAAGTTGCGGACGCTGGACAGCTACCTCGAAATCCCGTAAAGTTGTTGCTAACGAACAAAGATGGCTACTGCTCAACACTAGTACCTGGATCTGCACACAAGGGTGCAAGGAGTAATAATGAGTACGCCAAATCAGTAGTAATGAAAATAAATCATAGTCTGGGAAATAAGAAACACACAGCACAAACACCAATCCACAAAACAGTAAATTACACCAAGTCTCAATAAAGTATACATAAGTTCGAAAACCAATTTCCAGAAACTCCTTTGAAACAAGTATATTTTCAATATATCTCAGTAAAACTCTCAGTAAAAATCAGTTTAAAAAAAATGAAGTGAATCATAGTCAAAAACTCAGTAAAATCATCATAACACTTCCCATCGGGCCATAATAATCTCTCATAACATTTCCATCAGCACCTCACCATCACTCAGTATCAACCCAGCAGGCAACCTCATAGCCGCTCAGTATCATCCCCGCGGGCATCACTCACACTCAATAGGTACCTGCACTTACTAGGGGTGTGTACAGACTCCGGAGGGGCTGCTACAGCCCAAGCGCTATAACAAGCCACATCATGGCAGGAATCACTCACAATATTGTCCCTCGGCCTCTCTCGTATCATAACATCCTCACAATATTGGCCCGTAGCCTCACTCAGTCAGTCAGTCTCAACATGCCACTCGGGCCACAAATATACCGGGTTCTCGACCCAAAAATAGTGTTTTATTTTCAATAATAATATCAAAATACTCTGAGTTTCAAAACAATTATCAAGAAAAGGCTGAGTGAAAACTATAAAATATCAAGTAGGAAAATAGTAAAATCTACCCCCAAGGGGTAGAAAGATCGGCACTAGGCCCTAAACATGGCTTGCAGCCCAAATCATATCAAAATATATCAATACTATTAAGCATAGTCTTAAAATCGGCTTCGCAACTCAATATTGCCTAAATAGGGAATATATTTCCAAAGTCCAATCTTTGCATTCCAAAATCCGTGAAAGGATGCAAGGTCCGGGGTTTCATACCCTCAGGACAGTATTTAAAGACATTACATACCTCAAACTAGACCGAAAAGCTACTCCGCAATGCGCTTGCCTCTCGAATCAACTTCCGAGCCCTCCAAATCTATAAAGATCAGATCTTTCTCATTAAATTATGCTTAAGGAATGAACTCCAATTGAATAATACCAATTCTAGCAAAAAACCCGAAATTTGCTAAAACCTGACCCCCGGGCCGTGTTTCGGAACTCGACAAATATTATACCAAAATGTTCTTTATCATCTCACGAGTTCGTACATATACAGAACACTAAAATCGGAGTTCGTTTGGCCCCTCAAAACATCTCCTAAAGGTCTCATAATCTCGAGCCCTAATTCCATCTTTTTTTACTGATTTTCATGAATTAAACACTGATATTAGGTCTCCAATCACATATAATCGAGCTATTAAGTCCAAAAATCTTACCTCAATGATGCACCAACGATTCCCTCTTCAAAATCCCTCAAAAACCTCGGAACCCGTACAACAATGGTGAAAAGAGGGTTAAAAATCGCGAAGTCTCCTTTTTATACTTTTCTGCCGGGTTTTTTGCACCCGCGGCCCTTTTCTCGCACCTGCGGTCAATTGAACCGCACCTGCGACTTTCATTAAAAGGGCTAATTTTCGCACTTGCTCCCCCTTTTCTGCACCTGCGACTTCGCATGTGCGATCCTCCACCCGCACCTGCGATCCTTTACTGAGCCTCCCAAAATCCGCATCTGCGGAGCTTTGCTCGCTCCTGCGGTCAAACTTCCGTAGGTGCGGTTACACCAGCACCAGCAACTGAAGCTGCATTTTACCAACTTTAATACTTACGTTAATCACCTGAAATCAATCCCGAGCCCCTCAGGATCCCAAACAAATTTACCCACACATCATAAATGATCATTTACACTTAGTTGCACTCTCAAAACGCTAAATATAACCTCAAAACACCAAAATCACATCGGATTCAAGCCTAAGAACTTTGAAATTTCTAAAATGCACCAACGATGCCGAAACTATCCAAAACAACTCCGATTGACCTGAAATTATGCAGACATATCAAAAATGACATTATGAACCTGTTCCAACTTCCGGAATTCCATTCCGACCCTGATAGCCTATTTTCCACTGCCGATCGAAAATCGCCAAAAACTAACTTTCGCCTATTCAAGCTAATTCTACACCGGGCATCACAAAAATATTTTGAACACACTCCTAAGTCCCAAATCACCTAACAAAGCTATATGAGCCATAAAATTTGCATTCCGAGGTCGTTTACAACAAGTCAACCCTCAGTTGACTTTTCCAACTATAAGGCCATTTTTAAGGACTAAGTGACTAAACTCTCACTACAACCATTCCGATTTCAGGCCTACCAACCCTAACACATCAATAACAATATAACCAACCTATGAAAAGTCAATAACAGTAATTAAAATGCAGTTTCTATGTAACGACAGATCGGGTCGTTATAGGAAGTAATCTAGGAGGAAGAAGAGCCTCTTGAAGGAGTAGAACCTAAACTCCTCAGTCTACCACCCCTCCGACTCCGAGTCGGAGCAAAAGAGGGGGTCAAATTCTCGATGTCTATCACTCTTTTAGGTTGGTTCTAAGAAGACATGTTTACGAAAACAAGAAAGAAATTCTCTACAAATAAAAGAGACAAGTTAGAAAGTGTTTCGTGAAAGTAAATAAAACAAAAGAGGTATTTATACTTGAAGACAACCGTCAAACATGGGAAAAAACAATGATGAAAAGATCATAATTGAAGGTGTCACCTCGTGACTGATGCAGCCGCAAAAAGCCCTAAAAGGCGCCGAGTAACCGCAGAACCAATCTGGAAGTGACAAGCGAGGCCTATGTTCAGAGAAGGATACAATGTTTCAAGGTGAAACGGAAGCAAAATATTCCCGCCATAAATGCTTATCCACTTACCAAATATTAATTGATAAATAAATGGAAAGTGGGGGGACTATCTGTATTGGTAATAACGAATTTCACACGTATGATAATTCTTTATGACTCAGTCGATTACGTGGACCAAGGGAAACATACCTGCTGGACATGGACCTATAAAGAGGCGCGAAGTAAAGAGGCGTGACTCAATAAACCTAAGAGGTAATCAGCCACGAGAAACCAAACCTGATTGAGTTAAGGAAGAGACGCGGACAGAATGAATCTAGACAGATCTACGGATAGATTCAGAAATCTTCAATTAATGGCCTACACGTTACACGACCTTTATGTAACAGTTATGGTTATTCTTTGTAACTTTACATTAATGTAATAATTAGTCATTAATGTGCCATCATTCCAAGAGATAAATGTTATATTAAGGAAATTCCATATATAAGGGAATAGGGTATCACTTGTAAGATCATCTGAACTACGAATACAATACACTTTACTTTTCTGAGCATCATATTATTGTCCATTTACTTACTTATATTTTATTTGTTATTATTTCCTGAATTATCATAAACCCGTGTTCATCCTAAAAATAGTTATGGTCAAAGGATCTAGTTCTTTGGTTAAACACCACTAAACGGACCAGAGCGTCCTGAAGTATCGGGGTGGCAATGAACCCCTTTGGGACCTGAGCTGGTCCAACTGGAACTGTCTGAGCAGGAATCTCCTCGACAAACTCTACCTGAGGATCCTCCACTAGGGCTGCTGCTCTGGGCTCAGCCCTACCCCTGCCTCGGCCTCTAGCACGGCCTCGGCCTCATCCTCGACCCCTAGAAGGAGCTGCGACTGGAGGATCGAGTTGCTGATCGGAAGATGAGGAAGCACGCATTCTCGACATCTACGAGACAGTAGAATAGAGACTTCATTAGCATTTAGAATTCAAATTGCACGACAGAGAAGAATTGATGTGAAGTTATTCCTAACTTTGCATCCTCTGGGGGATAAGTACAGACGTCTCCGTACTGATCCCTCAGACTCTACCAAGTTTGTTAGTGAATTGTGAGACCTAGGCAACCTAGTGCTCTGATACCAACTTGTCACGATCCGAAATTCCCACCATCGGGACCGTGATGGCGTCTAACGTTAAACCCGCTAGACAAGCCAACGTGTTTAATCATATTATTTGAAAACCCTTACTATTAACTGATAACAAGTAAAAATCATCTTTCCATCAATAGCAACTTAAAATAAGATCAGAATAAGGATTACATAGCTAAACCCACAAACTTAACAAAATACTTAAATTAGCTAACCCGGATCTTTGGAGTCACAACTCACGACCGTCTAAGAATAGTACACAAAATAGTTTGAAAGAAGTAAATACATATGTTTCTGATTTCTGAAATGGAATAAAGAAGAGGATGCCAAAGCCTGCGGACACCTGCAGGTCTACCTCAGTGTCTCCGGTGGACTGAAGGAAGCCTCATCAATCAGTGTCCACAAGGTCCGGTACTGTGATATGCACAACATAAAGATGTGCAGGTGTAGTATTAGTACAACCGACCCCATGTACTGAGTAAGGGCCGAGCCTAACCTCGGCGAAGTAGTGACGAGGATAGGACACGAAAAATAATAAACACATGTGCAATTCAATAATACATAACATTAATAATGACAAGAAATAAGCAGTTAAACAAACAAGTGCACGACATCACCCTTCGTGCTTTACTCTCATCCTCACCAAAATAAGTGCACGGCATCACCCTTCGTGCTTTTACTCTCATCCTCTCAATGCAATAAAATAAATACACGGCATCACCCTTCGTGCTTTTACTCTCATCCTCACCAAGGCAATAAATAAATAAAATCGGAACAATATTTTCCTTTGAGTTTTTAATATAAAATCATGGCATGGCATCACCCTTCATGATTTTACACTCTCATCCTCACAACGCAATAAAAAATACACGGCATCACCCTTCGTGCTTTACACTCTTCCAGTGATGATCCAAAAGGTAGTCCCGTGTAATTTTAACTAAATCTATGTTCTGAGGCTCTGAAAGCCTCCGTTTTATCTCACCTCGATGTGCATGCGCATCCCGGGCGCGTAGCCAAGAGCCTTTATGTGGAAAAGTGATAAAATGTGGAATTTATGCTAATTATTTGAATAAAGTTGACTTTGGTCAACATTTTTGGTAAACGGGCCCGGACCCATGATTTGATGGTCCCGGAGGGTCCGTACGAAAATATGGGACTTGGTCATATGCCCGAAATCGAATTCTGAGGTTCCGAGTTCGGGAAATGAATTTTTAAAGAAAATTATTTTCTAAAAAATATAAAGGCTTTTGAAAATGAACTTTGATGTGAAACCTATGTTACTGGGCCCGTATTATGGTTCCGGAGCCCGGAACAGGCTAAATATGTCTTATGTGAGTTATATGTGAAATTTGGTATGAAACTGACTCAGTTTGAGGTGATTCGGACTAAAAATGGGAAATTTGAAAGTTAATGAAGTTTTGAGAATTTGTATAGATTTTGAGGTTTAATTCGATGTTTATGATGTTATTTTGGTGTTTTGATTACTTGAATAAGTCCGTAGGATATTTTTGAGGTTGTGTGTATAATTGGTTTTGAGCCCCGAGGGCTCGGGTGAGTTTCAGGTAGGTGTCGGAGTGCACAATGCCTTAGAAAAATAGTGTCCAGTTAATCCTTCTCCGCGATCGCGGTACTTTGCATGCGATCGCGATGAGTCAGTCGAGGGGGGGGGGGGTAATCAACCCTACGCGAACGCAGGTCCTCAATCGCAATCGCAGGTCTTGGGGCCATTGCTCTACGCGACCGCAAGGGGCCACACGCGATCGCATAGCGTACAAGGATCTGGGAGCTGGGTAGTTCATCACTCTACGCGAACGCGGTCGCTTGGTCGCGATCGCGAGGGTCATTGTCCAGTGATCTTCTCGATCGCAGTGGCCTTGGTTCAGTACTCTCCGCGATCGCAGGGGGCCTATCGCGATCGCGAAGGCCAATTTCGCCCAATTATCTAAAAGTCCAAAGTCAGAATATTCATTACAGGATTTTGATATTTTTCACTACCTTCTTCTTCTCCACACCTCCTTTGGCCATTTTTGAAGAGCTTCATCACTATAGCTTCACATGTAAGCAATCCTAACTTCATTTTCTTCCATTTTCATCAACCTTTGTTAGATTCTAGGCCTAAAATCATGGGATTAAAGGGTAGAAATTGGGGTTTTGGGTAGAGTTAGGGCTTTTCGAATTTTTGGGAATTCAAACTCGTTTTGGGGTCGGATTTCAATACAAATTGTATATTCGGGCTCATGGGGGAATGGGTGATCGGGTTTTTGTCTGAACCTCGTGTTTTGACCAAGCGGGCCCGGGATCGAATTTTGGAATTTTTGGAAGAATGTTGGGAATTCTATAATTAGGCTTTGGAATTGAATTGTTGAGTAATTATTGATGTTATTGAGTTATTTGTGTCTATATACGATTGTTTCAAGTCGGATTCGAGAGGAAAAGCGTGCTAGAGGCTTGATTTGCATTCTTGGAGCCGAGGTAAGTGTTTGGCCTAACCTTAGCTTGAGAGAATATGTATAGAGTCTTATTTGCTATGTGTTATTCCATGTCCAACGTATGGGTGAGGTGACGGGTACCTATATGTTGTGTTCGAGCATGCCCGTGAGTCGAACTTGATGATTTATATAGTGTTTTTTGATATTCTCTGTGAAATAAATTAATTGTTGTTCTGGAAGTGATACATTGAGGGCATTTCATGATGTAGATTGTTATTGATTATTCGCCCGGTGGAGGATCATTTGTTAAAATTATACCTCTGAGTGAGATTGGTTATAGTTGAGTCCCTTGCCGGGACGGTAGAATACTTGTTGATTACTTTTGAACATTTGAGGTTTCTTATTATTGTCTTTCCTGTCAATTGTTTCTTTTACATATGTTATGCACGAGGGGACATCCTGTGCCGAGTGATTGTGAGGTTATGCACGAGGGGACATTCCGTGCCGAGTGATTATTATTTATGCACGAGGGGACATTCCGTGTCGAGTGATTATTATTTATGCACGAGGGGACATTCTGTGCCAAGCGATTGTGAGGTTATAGTACGAGGGGACATGTCGTGCCATTTCTGTTTATTTACTTGTTCAGAGATGTACTTCTTGCTGTTATTTTTACATTTCTACCATTATCTTGTTCTGTCGTTTTACATAGTTTTTGCCTTCATCCCCAGCATGTTATCCCCCGTTGTTGCACTTTCTTGCTTATTTCCTGTTATATTATTCAATTGCACAGGTGTTATTTGTTGTCGTGTCCTAGCCTCGTCACTACTTCGCCGAGGTTAGGCTTGACACTTACCTAGTACATGGGGTTGGTTGTACTGATGCTACACCTGCACTTCTTTATGTTGTGCAGATTACGCAGCCGGGCCCAATGGACATTGATAGAGGGAGTATCCTTTAGTCCACACAGGCGACACCGAGGTAGTCTCGCAGACGTTCGTGGGCCTTGGCGTCACCATCTATCTTTTCCTTTCTATCTATTTGTATTTCCAGACAGTTTTACTTATTCATTTTAGACTCTTGTTGTAGAAATCTTAGACTGTCTGTGAGATTTGTGACACTAGTTCTAGGGGTTATGTACGGAATTTCGTAACATTTATTATATTAAGTTGATGAATTCTTAGCTTCCGTATTCTTATTTGTTTATTTATGTTATTGTTGTTCTCTTAACTGCCGTAAATAAAGAAAATAGTGAATTTAACCAAAAACATTGGCTTTTCTAGCGGGTTCAACGTTAGACGCCCTCACGGCCTGAAGGTGGGATTTCGGGTCGTGACAAGTTGGTATCAGAGCTCTAGGTTGCTTAAGTCTCACAATTCATGGACAAACATGGTAGAGTCTGAGGGATCGGTACGGAGACGTCTGTACTTGTCCCCTAGAGGATGCGAAGTTAGGAATAACTTCACTTTTTCTTCTTCTCTGTCGTGCGATTTGAATTCTAAATGCTGATTGAGTTTTTATTCTATTCTCTCGCAGATGGCGAGAACGCGTGCTTCTTGATCTACCGATCAGCAGCCTGATCCTCCTGTTGCAGCTTCTACGAGGGGCCGGGGACGAGGCTGAGGTCGTGCTAGAGGCCAAGCTACCCACATGTAGACTTTGCCGGTGAGGTTCCTACTCAGACTATTCCAGTTGGACCAGATCAGGTCCCAGAGGGGTTCATTGCCACCCCGGTTCTTCAGGACGCTCTTGTCTGCTTAGTGGGACTTATGGAGAGCGTGGTTCAGGCCGGTCTTCTTCCTACTCCACCAGCCGTCTCTCGTGCTGGGGGAGGGCCCCAGACTCCTACTACTCACACACCAGAGCAGCTAGCTCCTCAGTTGAGGGAGAAGCTATGTCAGCAGATGCCCTATGGAGATTGGATCGGTTCACCAAGTTATTTCCTACTACTTTTACTGGTGCACCATCAGAGGATCCCCAGGATTACTTAGACAGTTGTTATGAGGTTCTTCGGAACATGGGCATTGTGGAGACCAATGGGGTCGATTTTGCTACTTTTCGTCTTTCTGGTACCGCCAAGACTCTGTGGAGAGACTATTTCTTTACCAGACCAGCTGGGTCTGCACCTTTGACTTGGGCTTAGTTCTCCGAGTTGTTCTTGGGGAAGTTTCTTCCAGTTACTCAGAGAGAGGATCTTCGGAGGCAGTTTGAGCATCTCAACAGGGATCTATGACTGTTACACAATATGAGACCAGGTTCATCACTCTAGGCCCCCATGCTATCATGATACTCCCCACTTATCGTGAGAGGGTGAGGAGGTTTATCGAGGGTCTAGCTCAGCCTATCAGACTTCAGATGGCCAGGGAGACAGGTACTGATATCTCTTTTCAGGATGCGGCCGATGTGGCCAGGCGTATTGAGATGGTCTTATCACGGGGCGGTGGTCAGGGGTCTGACAAGAGACCTCGTCATTTTGGTCGATTCAATGGTGCCTCATTTGGAGGCAGAGATTCCTTTGGCAGAGGGCATCCTCCTAGGCCCTACTAGTCGGCACTTCAGGTATCCCGCAATGCACTATCAGCTCCCATCCATGCACTGCCGATTCAAATCTTTCAGGGTGGTCATTATGGTCGTCAGGGACAGTTCCAGGGTCAGTATTCTCAGCAGTCGAGGTCTTGCTTCACTTGCGGTGGTACGGAGCACATTTCCAGGTTTTTCCCCCGACATTTCGGTGGTCCTCAGTATCAGGGTTCCCGTGCTATGGTTCCCGCATCAGGTGCACCCCCGCCTCCTCAGCCAGCTAGGGGTGGTGGTCGTGGTACCAGAGGTGGAGGTCAGACTCATAGAGGTGGAGGACAAGCAACGAGAGGTAGGGGTCATCCCGTAGTAGGTCGACCTAGAGATGTTCAGGTTGGAGGGGCTCTGCCCCGATGCTATGCTATTCCTTCCAGGCCTGAGGCTGAGGCCTCTGATGCAGTTATTACAGGTACGGTTTCAGTTTGCAGCCAAGATGCTTCGGTTTTATTTGATCCGGGGTCTACATTCTCCTATGTGTCTTCATATTTTGCCCCTTATCTGAGTATGCCCCGTGATTCTCTGAATACTTCTGTATATGTGTCTACACTGGTGGGTGATTCTATTATGGTAGATCGAGTCTACCGTTCATGCTTAGTGGGTATTAGTGGTCTGGAGACTCAGGTAGATCTATTGCTTCTTGATATGGTTGACTTTGATGTTATTTTGGGGATGGATTGGCTATCTCCCTATCATGCCATTTTGGACTGTCATGCCAAGACAGTGACCTTGGCCTTGCCAAGAGTACCTCTCTTGGAGTGGAGAGGGACTCCTAGGTATTCTTTCGGTAGAGTTATTTCATATATGAAGGCTCGGCGCATGGTCGAGAAGGGTTGTTTGTCCTATTTGGCCTATGTTCGTGATTCTAGTGCCGAGGTTCCTTCTATGGATTATGTGCCCGTGGTTCGTGAGTTTCCAAAGGTATTCCCTGCTGACCTACCGGGTATGCCACCCGACAGGGATATTGATTTTTGCATTGAGTTGTCTCCGGGCACTCATCCTATTTCTACTCCATCGTATCGTATGGCCCCACCAGAGTTGAAGGAATTGAAGGAGCAGTTACAAGATTTGTTGGATAAAGGCTTCATTAGGCCTAGTGTTTCTCCTTGGGGTGCCCCAGTGTTGTTTGTCAAGAAGAAAGATGGCTCGATGAGGATGTGTATTGACTACCAGCAGTTGAATAAGGTTATTATTAAGAATAAGTATCCTTTGCCGATGATTGATGATCTATTTGACCAGCTTCAGGGTGCTACATTGTTTTTCAAGATAGATTTGAGATCTGGCTACCATCAGCTGAGGATTGGTGCGTCTAATGTCCCTAAGACAGCCTTTCGCACTCAGTATGGCCATTATGAGTTCTTGGTGATGTCATTTGGGTTGACAAATGCCCCTGCTGCTTTCATGGAGTTGATGAACCGAGTGTTCAGGCCTTATTTGGACTCGTTCGTTATTGTTTTCATTGATGATATATTGATATACTCCCGTAGCCGATAGGAGCATGAGTATCACCTTCGAGTCGTCCTCTAGACTTTGAGGGATAGCCTGTTGTATGCCAAATTTTCTAAGTGTGAGTTCTGGTTGAGTTTGGTGGCATTTCTAGGCCATGTTGTGTCGGCAGAGGGTATTCAGGTGAATCCCAAGAAGATTTCAGCAGTACGAGATTGTCCTAGACCCACCTCAGCTACAGAGATTCGGAGCTTCTTGGGCTTAGCAGGTTATTATCGTCGATTTGTGGAGGGCTTTTCATCTATCGCAGCCTCGATGACCAGGTTAACCTATAAGGGTACCTAGTGTTAGTGTTTCCCACAGGTTCAGGGCCTTATACCGTGTATTGTGATGCCTCACGGGTTGGACTTGGTGCAGTGTTGATGCAGGAGGGCAAGGTTATAGCTTATGCTTCACGTCAGTTGAAGGTTCATGAGAAGAATTATCCAATTCATGATTTGGAGTTAGCAGCTATTGTTCATGCGTTGAAGATTTGGAGGCATTATCTGTATGGGGTTTCATGTGAGGTGTTCACAGATCATAAGAGTTTGCAATATATGTTCAAGCAGAAAGAGTTTAATATGAGGCAGAGGAGATGGTTAGAGTTGTTGAAAGACTACGACATTACCATTCTTTATCATCAGGGAAAGGCCAATGTGGTGGCCGATGCATTGAGCCAAAAGTCAGCCAGTATGGGTAGTCTTGCGTATCTATCAGTCGGAGAACGACCGCTTGCTTTGGATGTTCAGGATTTGGCCAACCGGTTTATGAGATTGGAGGTTTCCGATACTGGTAGTGTTTTGGCCCACACTGTGGCCCGTTCCTCATTGTATGATCTTATTCGGTCCAGGCAGTATGATGATTGTCATTTATGTGTTCTTAGAGATACGGTCCAGAACGGAGGTGCCAAGCAGGTCACAGTTTATGATGAGGGAGTTCTGAGGATGTTGGGCCGTATTTGTGTACCCGATGTTGATGGTATTCGTGAGTTGATATTGCAGGAGGCCCATAGTTCCTGGTATTCCATTCATCTGGGCGCCACAAATATGTACCAGGACTTGCGGCAACATTATTGGTGGCGTAGGATGAAGAAGGATATTGTAGCCTATGTAGCTCGGTGCTTGAACTGTCAGCAGGTTAAGTACGAGCACCAGAGACTTGGTGGTTTGATACAGCAGATTGAGCTTTCCGAGTGGAAGTGGGAGCATAGCACCATGGATTTTGTAGTTGGACTCCCCAGGCTCAAAGGATGTTTGATGTGGTATGGGTCATTGTGGATAGGCTGACCAAGTCAGCACACTTCATTCATGTATCAGTTTCGTATTCATCACAGAAGTTGGCCAAGATCTATATGAGGGAGATTGTTTGATTGCATGGTGTGCCAGTATCCATTATATCTGACCGAGGTACTCAGTTTACCTCCCATTTCTGGAGAGTATTTCAGCGTGAGTTGGGCACACGAGTTTATTTGAGCATAGCGTTTCATCCTGAGACAGACGCATAGTCCGAGCGTACTATTCAGATCTTGGAGGATATGTTACGGGCGTGTGTCATTGACTTTGGAGGTTCATGGGACCAGCTCTTGCCTTTAGCTGAGTTTGCCTACAACAACAGCTATCGGTCGAGCATTCATGGTAGGCGGTGTCGGTCGCCAGTTGGGTGGTTTGAGCCGGGAGAGGCTAGATTGTTGGGTTCTTAGTTAGTCCAGGATGTCGTGGACAAGGTGAAGGTCATTCGGGATAGACTTCGTACAGCTCAGTCCAGGCAGAAGAGTTATGCGGATCGGAGAGTTCGAGATTTGACATTTATGATAAGAGATCAGGTATTTCTTCAGATGTCGCCCATGAAGGGCGTGATGAGGTTCGGAAAGAAGGGCAAGTTGATCCCTTGGTACATTGGTCCATTTGAGATTCTGGATAAGGTAGGAGAGGTGGCCTACAGACTTGCTTTGCCACCGAGTTTCCGTGCATCTTGTGTTTCACGTATCTATGCTTCGGAGGTATATTGCGGACCCATCTCATGTACTTGATTTCAGAGGTGTCCGGTTGGACAAGGATTTGACTTATGAGGAGGAGCCAGTAGCCATATAAGCTCGGCAAGTTCGTCAGTTGAGATCAAAGAGTTATCCTTCGATTCGTGTTCAGTGGAGAGGTCGGCCTGTTGAGGCAGCTACATGGGAGTCCGAGTCCGATATGCGAAGCCCATATCCCCATCTTTTCCTCGATTCAGGTACCTTTCTATGTCCGTTCGAGGACGAACATTTATTTTAGAGGTGGAGATTGTAATGACCCAAAAGGTCATCCCGTGTAATTTTAACTAAATCTATGTTCTGAGGCCCTGAAAGTCTCTGTTTATCTCATCACGATGTGCGTGCGCAGCCCGGGCGCATAGCCGGGAAGCCTTTATGTGGAAAATTGATAAAATGTGGAATTTATGATAATTATTTGTATAAAGTTGGCTTTGGTCAACATTTTTGGTAAACGGACCCAGACCCATGATTTGACGGTCCCGTAGGGTATGTAGGAAATTATGGTACTTGGGCATATGCCCGAAATCCAATTCCGAGGTCCCGAGTCCGAGAAATGAATTTTTAAAGAAAACTGTTTTTTGAAAAATATAAAGGCTTTTGAAAATTATCTTTGACGTGAAACATGTGTTACCGTGCCCGTATTATGGTTCCGTAGCCCGGAACAGGCTAAATATGTCTTATTGAGTTATCTGTGAAATTTGGTAAGAAACAGACTCAGTTTGAGGTGATTCGGATTAAAAATGGGAAATTTGAAAGTTAATGAAGTTTTTATAATTTATATAGATTTTGAGGTTTAATTCGATGTTTATGATGTTATTTTGGTGTTTTGATTATTCGAATAAGTCCGTAGGATGTTTTTGAGGTTGTGTGTATAATTGGTTTTGATCCCTGAGGGCTCGGGTGAGTTTCGGGTATGTGTCGGAGTGCGAAATGCCTTAGAAAAATCTGGTGTTAGGCTATTTTCTGGTGTCCAATTAATCCTACTCCGCGATCGCGGTGCTTTGTAGGCGATCGTGATGAGTAAGTCGGGGGGGGAGGGGGGTAATTAACCCTATGGTAACACAGGGCCTCAGTCGCGATCGCGGGGCCTGGGGTCATTGCTCTATGCAACCGCAATGGGCCACACGCGATTGCATAGCGTACTCGGATCTGGGGGCTTTGTAGTTCATCACTCTACGCAAACGCGGTCGCTTGGTCGTGACCGCGAGGGTCATTGTCTAGTACTCTCAGCGATCGCACTCATCTCTTCTCGATCGCAGTGGCCTAGGTTCAGTACTCTCCGTGATCGCAGGGGGCATGTCGCGATCGCGAATGCCAATTTCGCCCAGTTATCTATAAGTCCAAAATTAGAATATTCATTACGGGATTTTGATATTTTTCACTACCTTCTTCTTCTCCACACCTCCTTTGGTCATTTTTGAAGAGCTTCATCATCATAGCTTCACAGGTAAGCAATTCTAACTTCATTTTCTTCCATTTTCATCAACCTTTGTTAGATTTTAGGCCTAAAATCATGGGATTAACGGGTAGAAATTGGGGTTTTGGGTAGAGATAGGGATTTTCGAATTTTTGTGAATTCAACCTCGTTTTGGGGTCCGATTTCAAAACAAATTGTATATTCGGGCTCATGGGGGAATGGGTTATCGGGTTTTGGTCCGAACCTCGTGTTTGGACCAAAAAGGCCTGGGGTCGAATTTTGGAATTTTTGGAAGAATGTTGGGAATTCTATTATTAGGCTTTGGAATTGAATTGTTGAGTAATTATTGATGTCATTGAGTCAATTTTATCTAGATACGATTGTTTCAGAGTCGGATTTGAGAGGAAAAGTTGTGCTAGAGGCTTGATTTGCATTCTTGGAGCCAAGGTAAGTGTTTGGCCTAACCTTAGCTTGAGGGAATAGGTATAGAGTCTTATTTGCTATGTGTTATTCCATGTCCAACGTATAGGTGAGGTGACAGGTACGTATATGTTGTGATCGATCATGCCCGTGAGTCGAACTTGATGATTTATACAGTGTTCTTTGATATTCCTTGTGAAATGAATTAATTGTTGTTCTGGAAGTGATACATTGAGGGCATTTCATGATGTAGATTGTTATTGATTATTCGCCCGGTGGAGGATCATTTGTTAAAATTAAACCTCTGAGTGATATTTGGTTATAGTTGAGTCCCTTGCCGGGACGGTAGAGTACTTGTTGATTATTTTTGTACATTTGAGGTTTCTTATTATTGCCTTTCCTGTCAATTGTTGCTTTTACATATGTTATGCACGAGGGGACATTCCGTGCAGAGTGATTATTACTTATGCACGAGGGGACATTCTGTGCCGAGTGATTGTGAGGTTATGCACGAGGGGACATTTTGTGCCGAGTGATTATTATTTATGCACGAGGGGACATTGCGTGCCGAGCGATTGTGAGGTTATAGCACGAGGGGACATGCCGTGCCGTTTCTGTTTATTTACCTGTTCAGAGCTATACTTCATGCTGTTATTTTTACATTTTAACTGTTATTTTGTTCTGTCATTTCAAATAGTTGTTGCCCTTCATCCCCAACATGTTATCCCCCGTTGTTGCACTTTCTTGCTTATTTCCTATTATATTATTGAATTGCACAGGAGTTATTTATTGCCGTGTCCTAGCCTCGTCACTACTTCTCCAAGGTTAGGCTCGGAACTTACTCAGTACATGGGATCGGTTGTATTGATGCTACACCTGCACTTCTTTATGTTGTGCAGATTACGCAGCCGGACCCAGTGGACATTGATAGAGGGAGTATCCTTTAGTCCACACAGGCGACACCGAGGTAGTCCCGCAAATGTTCGTGGGCCTTGGCGTCACCATCTATCTTTTCTTTTCTATCTTATTTGTATTTTCAGACAGTTGTACTTATTCATTTCAGACTCTTGTTGTAGAAATCTTAGACTGTCCGTGAGATTTGTGACACCAGTTCTGGGGGTTATGTACGAAATTTCGTAACATTTATTTTATTAAGTTGATGAATTCTTAGCTTCCGCATTCTTATTCATTTATTTATGTTATTGTTGTTCTCTTAACTGCCATAAATAAAGGAAATAGTGAATTTAACCAAAAATGTTGGCTTGTCTAGCGGGTTCAACGTTAGACGCCCTCACGGCCTGAAAGTGAGATTTCGGGTCGTGACACTTCCTTACCCAAACAATATCAAAAACAACAGTTGGGCAAAGAAAATCAACAACATAAATTATATGCCACAACATCCCGGCAAGGGAACAACAAAAGAAATAATACCATCCCGGCAAGGGACACAACTATAACCAATTCCGCTCAAGTGTATGGCTTAACAAAATAAATCTCCAACCGAACAATTAATCATTGGTATTCACAACCAAGAAATTCCATCAATTTAATAACCTCCAAAGTGAAATTGACTTCATAACAAAGGGGATATCGATGAAAAACACATATACCATAAAAACCGATTCACGGGCATACTTGACAACAACATATAGGTACTCGTCACCTCACCTATACGTTGATCATGGAATAAACACATAGAAATTAAGACTCAACACCTATTCCCTCAAACTAAGGTTAGGCCAAACACTTACCTCGATGCCTCGAACACAATTCAAGCCTCAACTACCGCTTTACCTCTTGATTCCACCATCAACTCTCTTGTATTTAGCCACAAGTTAATTATATCAATAAATGCTATATGAATCAATTATAATGCATGAAAATGAGTTTTCTAAAGTTTTCCCCAAAAAGTCAAAAATCGACCCCGGGCATGCTAGGTCCAAATCCGAAATTCGGACCAAAACCCGATTACCCATTTACCCCCGAGCCTGGATATATAAATAATTTTGGAATTCGACCTCAATTTGAGGTCTAAATCCCCAAATTTTAATATTCTTAGGTTTTTTCCAAAATTCCCAATTCCACCATGAAAATCCTAGATTCTAGGATGAAATCTTGTAAAAAGAAGTTAAGGAGTAAAGAAAATGAGTTAGAAATCACTTACAAATATTTTGGAGAAGAAAGAGTGTTTGGAAAATCGCTTCTTATGTTTTTAAGGTTTTGAAAAATAAAAATAACTGAAAATCCCGTTTAAATATACCCTTATCAGGCCCCCACGGCGGACCGCACAAAAAGGGAGTGCGGGCCGCACAAGCAAAAACAAAACAAAAGTGAAGAAAACAAAGAAAAATGACTACAATGACATTCTTTAGTATTTTGGCCATAACTTTCTCTACAGATGTCTAGATTGCAATTCCTTTACCTTTCTGGAAACTAGACACGAAGAGCTACAACTTTCGTTTTTGAATCATCTTAACATTCCTTGTATATCAAAAGCTATAGGCCTCTGAAGTCAGACCAGTGGTCCAGCTCCTTCACCGCGGACCGCACAAAAACGAGTGCGGGCGCAAAGGCCCTTCCGTGGACCGTACCAAAACGACCGCTGACCTCGCTGGCTGGTTAAGAGATCTGACTTTTGTGACCTGCAACAGCTATGTTTTAAGCTTAAAAACATCTCGGGACCTACCCGAAACTTACCCGAGCCATCGGAACTTCAAACCAAATGTGCACAAAACCTCAAAAATATCCTACGGACTTATTCGTGTAATCAAATCACTGAAATAACATCATAAACATCGAATTAAATCCCAAAATCAATGAAACTTCTCAAAACTTCTTTAAACATCAAATTTTGCATGTAAGGTCTGAATCACATCTAACAAAGTTCGTTTCTTACCAAACTTTACAGATATGACAAAAATATTATATCGAACCTGTACCGGGCTCCGAAACTAAGATACGGGCCCGATACCACAGGTTTCACATAGAATTTCATTTTCAAAATCTCTTATATTTTTCAGAAAATAATTTCTTTTAAAAATTCATTTCTCGGACTTTGGACCTCGGAATTCGATTCCGGGCATACGCCCAAGTCCCATATTTTCCTACGGACCCTCCGGGACAGTCGAATCACGGGTCCGAGTCCGTCTACCAAAAATGTTGACCGGAGTCAACTTTATTCAAATTTCAACACAAAAATTATTGTTTTTATCAGTTTTTCACATAACGGCTTCCTGGCTACATGCCCGGGATGCGCACACAAATCGAGGTGAGATAGGAGGAGGTTTTCACGACCTCGGAACACATAATTAACTAGGAATACACGGGATGACCTTTGGGTCATCACACTGGGCGCTATACCTTAACGGTAAAAGTTACTGTTAAAGTATAGCGCCCAATATTTAAGCGTTATATATACTATTGTAACTTCTTTTTTTTACACTCATTAATATTTTTTTTGTCCAAAAAGATATTATTTTGGTTTCGGACTCCTATTTTTAATGGAATTTTGTTGAGTGCTAAATTTTATGTCACATGTAAGTAGATAAGATTGTTGACTTTCTTCATGTATTATTTAATGTTAATAAATACATGACATGAAGAAGCACATTGAGAATGAGTAACAGATAAATTTATGTACATAAATAATTGAGAAAATAACGTTAAGAGTTGAAATCTTCTACCCATAGTCCATTGCCGTGCTCTCACGGCCGAGTACTGACCTTATAAATATATATTGAGAAACGACCAATTATTCATGTCTACTTTTTATATAGTGATTTTGACAATTTGGCCCACAGAGCTGCTCTCCGTCCGTGGCAAAGGTGAAAAGATCAAAGCATGGACGAGTAGATGTTTTCTCTTTTGGCGTCTTGTCATTAGTACAGAGCTTTTCTAAGTCCATATTACTTTTATTGTTAAGTAGGATCCCGAAAAGCTATTCCAATAAAGATAGATTGGAATTTTATGACTAAAGATCAACTACTTTTAACATATTCCATGTGTTGGTGTTATGTTATGTATATTTTAATATTTGAACTATAATATTAAATTACATTATTTTTTATGGGTAGTGGGTATAAATTGGCAAGACGAAAGTGGTCATTTTCTTTAGTGTAAATCATGAGTCGCTAATACTATGGTCTATCACTGATTACCCACTAAAAATTGAATTTTATAATCACTTGTCATATTCTATAATTTTTATTGTCCCACTACCTTATTATTTATTTCATGAAAGAAATTCTACACCTATAAATAATAATGTTTCTTCCTTTGTATCTGGTATGAAAATAATATTACAGTGGGCATGAAAAAGTGATATTGGTGTAGTAAAAAAGAGAGTTAAGAGAAGGAGAAAATCTAAGCTCCCGTTTGGCCATTGATTTTAGCTACTTTTTAAAATATATAAAAATAAATTAGTGTTTGTTCATGACCAATTTTTGAAAAAACTCGATTTTTTTTTCAAGTTATCAAAAACTGGTTTTGGGCAGTTTTTGGGTGAAACCTTTTCCTTCTACTCACAAAATTTCAACTTTTTTCTCAAAAAAAAATGCATGTCCAAACACAACTTCAACTTCCAAAATTTATTTTTCAACACAACTTCAAAAAAAAAATTCAAGTTTCAACCAAACCTATGTCAACGCTAGCTACGTCTCTAACTTATTCTCTACAAAAGAAAATATTATTTTAATTTGTGGAAAGAAGGTGTTCATCTTGGTGGAGCTTTGGACACAACAACTTGTTCAAAGTTCGTTTGAGTCATAAAACTTGTCGGATTGTTGTATTCTAGTGGGGACAACTCAAGAGCGAAGCCACAGTGTCGGATGCGTGTTCGACCGAACCCAGTAGCTTTTGTTCATGCTTTATATTTATTTTAAAAAGTTCTTTGAATATGTATAGCTATATAATTGAGAACCTAGTAACTTAAAAGAATTACAAACCCGAGCCCAAAAACTTCAAATCCTGTCTCCGGCTCTGGTTAAGAGTATTACTACTGGAATGGTGAAGATGCTAGCGCAGTTGTTGGGCTTTAAGCTTAGTGTACCTTAATTTTAAGCTTGGTGTAGCTTAAAGTTGGTGAAAGGGAAATGGGGGGAAAACAAATATTTCAGCTTCCCTCCTAGGCATAGGGACATTGTCCCATATTGGAGGAAAAAAAGACTTTTGATGGGTATATTTATAATTTCTTTTCTTCTAGCTCTTAAAGAATTAAGAAGAAGGCAAGCCTCGCGTCGTCGACGTCGTCGCTCGCTCGCTCGCTCGGCTTCGGATTGATTAATCTTTATGGACTCAATTCTTTTTAATTATTTAATTAATTAATTATATTAATTAACAAAAATTAAATCGAGGAATATCCCACGACGCGTGACCCAGCCCAGTCCGGTCCATTTTCTTTCCCGGAATATTTTAAATCCATTTTCCAACAGCTATGGTGTAACGACCCGATCGGTCGTTCCGAGAGTCTAGCCCCGGTTTCCCTGTTTCTGCTTTATCATGTGTTGCTTAGCCTAATTATGTTGTGTTGGATCGGTTGGTTCGGGTTTGGAGTGTTTGTTGTGAGAAATGAGACACTTCGTCTCTTAAGTTGGCCTAATAATTGAAAAAGTCAATCAGGAGTTGACTTATAGGTAAACGACCTCGGAATGTTGAGTCTATGGTTTGGATAGCTTTGTTAGGTGATTTGGGGCGTAGGAGCATGTTCGGAACGTAGTTTTGATATGCGGAGTAAAATTAGGCTTGAAATGGCGAAGTTGAGTTTTTGGCGAATTCTGGTCGGCAGTGGAAAATAGGATATCGGGGTCATAATGGAAATACGCAAGTTGGAATTGGTTCGTAGTGTCATTTTGGACGTGTGTGCAAATTTTCAAGTCATTCGGATGTGTTTTGGTTGGTTTCGACATCGTTGGTAATTTTCGGGAGTTTTGGCAATCTTAGGCTTGAATCATGGGTTGAATTGGAGTTTCGACGTTATTTTGGGTGTTACAAGAGTTCGACTAGGTCCGGATTATTATTTATGACTTGTTTGTATTTTTGGTTGGGGTCCCAAGGGGCTCGGGTTGATTTCGGATAGTCATCAGAAGGATTAAAGTTGGAAAATGCAGCTGAAGAAGCTGCTGGTGTCAGGCTTCTAGTGTGGCCGCACCTGCGGAAGGGTAGCCGCAAGTGCGATGCCGCAGGTGCGGGTGTCACGCCCCGAGCTGATGGGCCGCGACGGGCACCCGGTACCTTACTCAACCGAGTACCAACGTAACGTATCTTTTTTATTACATCATCATATACTCGTGACATACGGGCCTAATAGGCCAACATAATTATTTATAAACTCTAAACATAGGCCGACAAGGCCATACAAGTATTTGTATACCTGACATATGTCTACAAGCCTCTAAGGATACATAAGTATCATAAAGGTCGGGACTGAGCCCCGCCATACCAATCAATACATGTCTTAATTATACTGACCAAATAAGCAATTCCGGAGCAAATGGAGTGCACCGACATCTTCCGCTGAGCTGATAGCCTACTTGGAGGGCTCTCGACATGTCTATCAGGACATGTAGGCATGAAACGCAGCGTCCCTAGGCAAAAGGGACGTCAGTACAAAATAATGTACCGAGTATGTAAGGCAGTATACAGAAAGCTGAAATTGAACTGATAATATAATAACTGCAGGTAGCTGGAAGTCAAAAATAATCTGATGATATGCTTACCTGACTGACTCATTCTCTAAATATAATAAGTAAAATAGTTGTCCGGCTCTCTCTCTCTCTCTCTCTCTATATATATATATATATATATATATATATATATATATATAT
>ML256281.1:3494-26645 GCA_005239495.1 Nicotiana undulata | reverse complement strand
TAATCAGCATCAACATATCCTACAAGGTCAAAATTACTACCTTTAGGATACCAAAGGCACAAAAAAGTGGTGCCCTTCAGATATCTCAAAATTCTTTTTACTGCAGTGAGATATGACTCCTTTGGATCGGCTTGAAACCTAGCACATAGTCCCACACTGAACACAATATCAGGTCTATTTGCAGTAAGATATAGTAGAGACCCAATCATCTCTCTGTACGTCTTCTGATCAACGGATTAACCAGGTTCATCCACATCCAATTTTGTAGCTGTGGCTATTGGGGTATCTATCTCCTTTGAATCTTCCATTTTGAACTTCTTGAGGAGTTCTTTCACATACTTCTGTTGATGAATCATTGTTCCATGTGACGTTTGTTTGATTTGCAGACCTAAGAAAAAGGTTAGCTCACCCATCATACTCATTTCAAACTCACTCCCCATTAGTGTAGCAAATTCCTTGCTGAGCTTCTCAGTTGTTGCCCCAAATATGATATCATCAACATATATTTGTACAATCAGAAGATCTTTTCCCTTTTCCTTTAGGAACAAAGTACTGTCTATTTTGCCTCGTTTGTACCCATGTTCCAGCAGGAATTTTGACAATCTCTCGTACCAAGCTCTAGGTGCTTGCTTGAGACCATAGAGAGCCTTGTCAAGTTTATATACATGATCAGGTGATTCTTTGCTTTCAAAACCAGGAGGTTGTTTTACAAATACCTCTTCCTTCAAATAGCCACTGAGAACGGCACTCTTGACATCCATCTGATGCAGAGTGAATTCCATGTGTGCAGCAAATGCTATAAGAAGTCTGATTGCCTCCAATCTTGCCACAGGAGCAAAGGTCTCATCAAAATCAGTTCCCTCTTCTTGGTTGTATCTTTGAACAACCAGTCTTGCCTTGTTTCTTGTAACAGTTCCATCCTCATCGAGTTTGTTCCTGAAGACCCACTTGGTGCCAATTATTGATCTGTCCAGTGGCCTGCGTACCATGTACCATACTAGACTTCTCTAAAATTTATTCAGCTCCTCTTGCATGGCGGTTACCGAGTCAGCATCTTTCATGGCTTCAGCAATGTTCTTTGGTTCAATCAAGGATAGAAATGCATCAAACGCACACAGATTTTTCAAGGAGGATCTAGTTTTGATTCCAGATCTCAAGTCTGTTATGATGTTCTCAAGAGGGTGAGAACTCTGATATCTGTGTGGTTTGAGAACCAGTTGTTCACTTCTGGATTGTTCCATGTTGTCTTGTTGCTGTGGAACAGGATCAGGGCCAGTATTTTCATGAGGAATTCCCTCTGTCGAGTTGCGTGGGGTTGTTGAGCCTGGTCCATCACCTGTTCGATCTGCCATAGGTGCTTCAATGTAGTCATTGCTCCTGACCAGTCCAAGCTCCTCATCTTCTGGTTCTTGTCTCTCAGATAAAGTGTTAGTTTCATGAAAGACAACATGTACACTTTCTTCTACACACATAGTTCTTTTATTGTATATTTTATAAGCTTTGCTATGTGTAGAATATCCCAAGAACACTCCCTCATCACTTCTGGGATCAAATTTTCCTAAAGAATCTTTGCCATTATTATGCACATAACACTTGCATTCAAAAGCCCTAATATTGGATATGTAGGGCTTTCTCCCTTTAAGTAATTCATAGGGACTTTTCTCTACCAGTGGTCTGGTCATGCATCTATTGATAATATAACATGCAATGTTAATTGCTTCTGCCCAAAAGCTGTGAGGTAGTTTGCTTGATAGAATCATGGTTGTTGCCATGTCTTCAAGAGTTCTGTTTTTCCTTTCAACAACCCCATTTTTCTGTAGGGTTCTAGGAGCAGAAAAATTGTGATTCACACCATGTTCATCACAGAACTCGGCAAACTTAACATTCTCAAACTCAGTACCATGGTCAGATCTAATGGATGCTAGTTGATGTGCTAATTGATTATGAATCTTCTTGACAAATGAGGTGAACATTTCAAATGCTTCATCCTTAGATGCCAAGAATAAGGTCCAAGTGAACCTTGAGAAATCATCTACTAGCACCATCACATATCTCTTCCCACCTCTACTTAGAGTTCTCATGGGACCACACAGATCCATATGAACCAGTTCCAACGACCTGGTGGTACTGACCATTTTCTTACTTTTGAAAGAAGACCTTACCTGCTTCCCCCTTGCACATGCCTCACAAACCTTGTCTTCATTGAACTTAATGTTAGGAAGCCCTACCACTAAGTCCTTAGAGACCAGCTTGTTAAGTTGAGTTAGACTTGCATGACCAAGTCTTTTGTGCCACAGGAGGGGATCACTGTCCAACACACTAAGGCAAGTGAGTTCATTGTCAGACAGTGTGGACAAGTCAATGACATAGATATTGTTCATTCTTTTTCCCTGCAAAACAATCTTGTCAGTAAGCAGGTTGATCACAAAACATTTTGTGGAAGTAAAAGCGACAAGGTTACCTCTGTCACACAGTTGTGACACACTGATAAGGCTATATTTCAAGCCATCTATCAGATACACATGTTCAATTGAACGTGTGTCATCTTTACCTACCTTGCCGACCCCTATTATTTCACTTTTCTTTCCGTTTCCAAAGGAGACATTTCCTCCATTGAGGTTTTCAAGTGGAAGGAACCGTTCCTTGTTTCCTTTCATATGCTTAGAGCAGCCACTATCCAAAAACAAAAATTGGATGCTTCCCTTCACTTGTACCTTCAAAAGAAAATCAGGGGTTAGTTTTAAGAACCCAAACTAGTTTGGGTCCTTTTCCATGAGAGAATGGATGAATCAGATTTTTCTGGCCCAGTTTGGTAGCCAGTTTTTTGTTTTTAATGAATCTCTCATTTTTCTGACTGGCCTTTTCTTTTGCAGAACACTCATATTTAGAGTGGCCAGTCTTCCCACAATGGGTGCAAATTTTATTTTCAGGGAGAGTGAGATACTTGCTTTTGGGATCCCATTTAGGCAATTGACTCCCAAAACCAAGCCCTCTCCGGTTGCTACTATGATTCTCTTGGAGCCATATTAAAGCATCAGAAGACTTATTCCACTTACGTGTTCTATCAAATTCATGTTTGACTTTGCCAAGTTCTTCTTTAAGGGATCTTATCTGCTCATCTTTGGCATATATTTTATCTTTCAGTTTACCTAAGTCTCCTTCTAACTTAGCATGAGAGTGATCAACTACCTTTTTACTGGATCTTAGTCATAACTTTAAATTTTCAGATTTTAGTTCTAGAATCTCAGTTTCGAGTGGTTGAACCCGGTTCATCAAGATAGTGTTTTTCTTTTCAGATTCACTGACCCTTATTTCCAGGTCCATGCATTCTGCTCTCAGCATTGCACACTCTTTAGATAGTTGATCTTTCTCTTTAGTTGTCTCCTCAGAATCATCAATGAAGTCAAGTAGCAACTTATAGAGTTTCTCCTTAGATAGAAACTTTATTTTTGTTTTAAGATGTGAGATACTTACCCGTGGTTCTTCATAAGTATCCTCATCAGATTCTCCAATTGCCATGAGAGCCTGATCTTCTGTCTCACCATCTTGTGATTCTTCAAGGTTGTGAACCTTGTGTACATCTCCGGAATTGTTTCTCCTTCTTTCATAGTGAAGTTTTCATACTGAGAGTATAGCAATGTACCTCTAGACCTCTTCACTTGAGCTGTTCCTTCATGAGCCACTTGTAGAGTATCCCAGATTTCCTTGGCAGTGGTGTAGCTTTGGATTCTGCTGTATTCAGCTGGGTCTAGTCCACACACTAGCCACTTCTTGGCCTTGGCATTCTTCTCCCATTTCTTCAGATCCTCAGTTGTGCAGTCAGCCCTAGTCTTAGGCACATCTACTTCTTCAACAGTTTTCTTCATTGTTGCAAGTGGTCCATCAGTGACTATGTCCCAGAGTTCATAGTCCTGTCCAATAAGGTGATCCTTCATTCTATTCTTCCACCAAGAATAGTGCTGGCCATTGAAGAGTGGTGGCCTTGCAGTTGATTGACCTTCCAAGTTCCCAGGTGGTGCACTCATCTTGATCTTTTTCTAGGTGTTAGCCTCTTCAAGGATAACCCGCTCTGATACCAATTGATGTTTTAGATTTCAATACTACATAATAATATAAGTTGATTATGTAATACCCAATTTTCGAGTGTTGTCTAATAAAAAGAACCTGGTTTTTCTTAGTATACTACTTACTACTGTTTGCGGAATAATAAAGCAGTAATAGTAAAGACACAGGGATTTTTACGTGGAAAACACCTGGCTCAAAAAGTGAAAAAACCACGACCTACTCCTAAGTAGGATTTTCTCAAACACTTCACTAAAACCACTGAGCCAAACGGACTTACAAAATAAACTCTTTTGTAATCCTATGACTAACGCTAATCCTCTTTGTATCAACTAGCCTCTAGCTAATTTCTACAGAATTCAAGCTAACTCTAACTTGAACAATTTGTACCTATTAAAATTTTCTTCTAAGAATCTGATAAGATACAATATTAAAACTCCTACTACACATCAACTAGACTCAACACTTAGACGATGGAACTGTTTCTTCTAGTTGAACTGTAGCCTTTGTATCGCACAACAATTCTGCTTGCAAAATATCTTTGGGACTTTTGCTTCAGATCTTGATTCACTTTAGTACTTGTGCGTCACATATTTCAGCAGTAATACATTGATTATTTATAGAGTCCGTTTTTTGAGTACATGATTCAATTCTGATCCAACTCTTCCTGGGTAAACGAGTTTGATTGTAACTCAACTTCCTTCCTCTACTTCTGTCCTAGCTGAAATCAACTTCTGTCATCTTTATCAGTTTGCAACCTTTTCGTATTAGGATACATTCTCTTAGTTCTTTGATACTCATCAATCACTGATATCTCCTAGACTTGTACGATTCTTGTGCCAACTGCTTCGTTCAAATGTATCTGCTCTGATGGACCTGGTTCAACTTGTCACCTTTTGTCAATTTTCAAAACCCATTCAGTGACATGGGCCAACAGCCCTCCTAGTCTCTGATGCTCATATTTGACTTGCTGATAGTTGAGACACTTGGCCACAAACTCCACTATATCCTTTTTCATCCTTCTCCACCAATAGTGTTGTCTCAGATCTAGGTACATCTTCGCGGTACCTGGATGAATGAAATACTGCAAGCTACGGGCCTCCTCAAGAATCAACTCCCGAAGCCCATCTACATTGGGCACACAGATACGGCCCTGCATCCTCATCACTACATCATCACCTATAGTCACATCCCTGGCATCACCTCGCCGAACCCTATCCTAAAGAAACAGGAGATTGGGATCATCATACTGGCGCTCTCTGATACGGTCATAAAGAGAAGATCGAGCAACCACACAAGCCAAAACCTGGAAAGGCTCCGAATGATTCAATCTCACAAACTGACTGGCTAGGGACTGAACATCCAAGGCTAAGGGCCTCTCAGCTGCCGGATGGTATGCCAAACTCCCCAAACTCTTCGCCCAGCGACTCAATGCGTCGGCCACCACATTGGCCTTCCCCGAGTGGTATAATATGGTGATGTTATAGTCCTTTAGTAACTCCAACCATATCCGCTGGCGCAAGTTGAGGTCTTTCTGCCTAAATATATGCTGCAAACTCCGGTGATCAGCGAAAATCTCACAGGGAACACCGTATATATAATGACGCCATATCTTCAGGGCCTGAACAATCGCTTCCAACTCGAGATCATGAACTGGATAGTTCTTCTCATGCACCTTCAACTGTCTGGACGTGTAGGAAATAACCCTACCGTCCTGCATTAACACTGCTCCAAGACCAATCCCCGCAGCATCACAATAGACTATAAAGGACCCTGAACCCGTGGGCAATACCAACACTGGAGCTGTAGTGAGGGTTGTCTTAAGCTTCTAAATGCTATCCTCACACTCCTTAGTCCACCTGAAAAGGGCACCCTTTTGGGTCAGCCGGGTCATAGGTGCTGCAATGGATTAAAATCCCTCCACAAAACATCGATAGTACCCAGCCAAACCAAGGAAACTGCGGATCTCAGTAGCTGAAGATGGTCTAGGCCAACTCTGCACCGCCTCCACCTTCTTCGGATCTACCTTGATCCCGTCACAAGACACCACGTGGCCCAAGAATGCTACAGAATCAAGCCAACATTCACACTTTGAAAATTTTGCATATAATTGTTTCTCCCTCAAAGTCTGAAGCACAATTCTCAAATGCTGCTCATGGTCCTCCTGGGACCGAGAATATACCAAGATGTCATCAATGGACACAATGACGAAAGAATCAAGATAAGGCTGAAACACACTGTGCATCAGGTGCATAAAGGTTTCTGGGGCATTGGTCAGCCCAAATGACATGACAAGAAACTCATAGTGGCCATATTTGGTCCTGAAGGCAATCTTCAAGATATCTGGCTCCCGAATCTTCAACTGATGATAGCCGGAATGCAAGTCAATCTTGGAAAATACCCTGGCACCCTGTAACTGGTCAAACAAATCATCAATGCGAGGCAAAGGGTACATGTTCTTCACTGTAACCTTATTCATCTGCCGGTAAACAATACACATGCACATAGAACCATCCTTTTACTTCACAAATAATACCGGAGCACCCCAAGGTGATACACTGGGTCTGATGAAACCCTTATCAAGAAACTCCTGCAACTGCTCCTTTAACTCAGGAGGAGCCATGCGATAAGGAGGAATGGAAATGGGCTGAGTGCCCGGCAACAAATCAATGTCGAAATCAATATCTCTGTCGGGCGGCATACCCGGAAGATCAACTGGAAAAACATCAGGATAGTCCCGCACAACTGGAAGTGACTCAACTGTAGGGTTATCAGCACTAACATCTCTCACATAGGCTAAGTACGCGTCACACCCCTTCTCAACCATCCGCTGAGCCTTAAGGAAAGAAATGACTCTGCGGGGAGTATACTCTAAAGTACCTCTCCACTCTAATCTCAAAAAACCTGTCATAGCCATCGTCACAGTTTTGGCGTGACAATCAAGAATAGTATAATGGGGCGACAACTAGTCCATGCCCAATATAACATCGAAATCTACCATACTGAGTAATAACATACCATCCCTGGTCTCAAAACCAATGATAACAATCAAACACGACCGATATATGCAGTCCACAACAAGAGAATCTCCCACCAGAGTAGAAACATAAACAGGGGAACTCAAAGAATCCCGAGATACCCCCATATGTGAAGAAAAATAAGAAGACACATATGAATACGTAGAGCCTGGGTCAAATAATACTAATGAATCCTTATGACAAATAGAGACAATACCTGTGATGACTGAATCTGAAGGGACGGCCTCAGAACGGGCTAGAAGGGCATAGTACCTTGCCTGGCCTCCCCCTCTAGGGTGACCTCAACCTCCCCGGCCACCACCTCGAGATTCCTGAGGAGGTGGGGCAGTAGCTGGGGCTAGAAGAATAGCTGGAGGACCCAGTGGAATACGTGGGACCTGATAAGTCTTAGGAGATGCACCCCTCCTAGCTCTGGGTAATCTCTGATCACGTAGCGAGGGTCACCACACCCAAAACAGCCCCTCAGAGGACGTGATGGCTGGTGCTGACCTTGAACTGGCCTGCTAGACAAGCCGGGGATAGCACCTCGAGCAGGAGGCACATAAGATACTGGTGGTGCATAATAAGGTTCCTGAGGTCTAGGAGGAGTTGGAATACCACTGGCTGCTGGAAGAGCTGAATGAACAAGGTGACTCACAAAGACCCTACCATAGCGTGTTGCTGGTGCACGAACTCCCAAAAAAAGACCAGTCTCTCGAGACCTCTTGGCCTCTCTCTCCTCTCTGTCCCGGGCTAACATACTATCAATCCTCCGAGAAATACTCACGGCCTGCTGGTAAGTGATATCTGTCTCCAACTCCTTGGCCATACTGGTCCGAATACTGGGGTGAATTCCCTCAATGAAGCATCGAACCCTCTCTCTGATAGTGGCAACCAAGGCCGGTGCATGACGAGCCAAGTCACCGAAACGGACTGCATACTCTGATACAGTCATGGTGCCCTGGCGTAACTGCTCAAACTCCATACGCCAAGCATCCCTGAGGCTTTGAGGGACAAACTCAAGCAAGAACATCTCGGAGAACTGATCCCATGTAAGTGAAGCTGCCTCCTCCGGACTACTCAACTCATAGGCACGCCACCACTAATAAGCTGCTCCCCTCAGCTGGAAAGCGGTGAAAGAGACCCCACTCGTCTCTATAATACCCATAGTGCGAAGAATACGATGACACTCCTCAAGAAAATCCAAAGCAACATCTGAAGCTAGTCCGCTGAAAACATGTGGGTGGTACTTCTTGTACCTCTCAAGTCTGAGCGGCTCTGCCTCAGAAACAGCTACCCTGGTATCATGCTGAGCTGGAGCCGCTGGGGGCATATGAATATACTCTGGAACCTGTCCAATATGGACTCTCTGCTCAGGAGTACGGGCTGCGGGAGTTTGTGTACCTCCACCGGCCTGAGATGGGGCTGGAGCTATCGGGAGTAGTATTGCTTGAGACAGAGTGCTGAAGGCGCTCATGAACTGAGCCAAAGTCTCCTGAAGGGCTGGAGTAATAGTAGGGACCTCTTGTGCCCCTCCAACTGTAGCTGTTGGGGGCTCCTCCATCTCTACTCTCGCTGGTGCTCGGGCTACACCGCATACTCGTCCTCTGCCCCTACCCCTGCCCTTGGTGGCTCTGGCTGGGGGCTCGAGTGCCTGATCGTCAGTACATCCGGTGTGGGTCCGCACAATCTGCGAGCAAGAGTAGAATAGAGTTTTAGAATTTTGATGTCAGTAACTAGCACGACAAGGAATTCCAAAGAATGTGATTGTTCTTAACAGTTACATAGCCTCTCGAAGATATATACAGACGTCTTCGCACTGATCCGCGAGACTCTCATAAACCGGCTTGTGACTTGTGACTCATATGAACCTAGACGCTCTGATACCAACTTGTCACAATCCAATTTACCCTTTAAACGGTCTCGTGATGGCACCTAGTCTCTACGACTAGGTAAGCCTAAATTTGCGGAAAATAAATGCAATATAATAAAGGAAACAGAAAAAAAAAGAAGACACATAACACAGACGCTCGACATGTACAATTTCACTTCCCAAAATCCGGAATGTCACATCAGTCACAAGCTCTGTACTAAAAGTAGCTCTATACAATGAAGTATTAGAAATATATAAGCCATCTATGCGTATACTAGAGTAGAAGGGGACTCGTGGGATTGTGTGGACGCGGCAGAATTACCTCGCGGTCTCCTCAAAGCTGCTAAGTGACTCCTAGCCACGAAACTGGGTGATGGTACCTGGATCTGCACATGGAAGACATGCGCAGGAAAATGCATGAGTACACCACAATTGGTACCTAGTAAGTGCCAAGTCTAACCACAGTCAAGTAGTGACGAGGTAAGGTTAAGGATTTACTGGATTTTTATAAATAAAACAGTTTAAATAGTACAAGAGGACATAGAAACTAAGGTAAAACCGTAAAATAAATAAGATGAAAGTAATGCAGCAACAGGGAGCCCTCGGCGCCGCACGGCGTATCTCACAGTACCAAGTATGCATTGCAGTACAGGGGAAAAGCTCTCGGAATCTCGTCTGTAGTCCCAATTTAAATATACAATGCAGTACAGGGGGGAAATCTCCCGGAATCTCGTTCGTAGTCCCAATTTAAATATGCAATGCAGTACAGGGGGAAAGCTCCCAGAATCTTGTCTGTAGTCCCAATTTAAATATGAAATGCAGTATAGGGGGAAAGCTCTCGGAATCTTGTCCATAGTCCCAATTTAAATATGCAATGAGAATGAATGTCGGATACAGTATATTTAAACAGTTCAGGAAAAATCACAGGCAAGAATAAGGGTAGAACTACCTAAACATGGTACACATAGTAGCAAATAAGCGGAATTCAAATAAGAACAGGTAGACATGTTTCTTCCTAATCTAGACTACCTAAATAGTAAAATAAACAGTGAAATATTAGTAAAATGGTTTGTGTCATGTGAAGAAAAATGGAATTTTAGCAACAATGGCCCGTGTACGTACTCGTCACCTCACGTACATGGCGCCCAATCAACAAATAGTGTCAAAACAACCTAAGGGGAAGTCTCCAACAACGAGTTAGGCAAGCCACTTACCTCGACTGCGCTACTCAACTCAAAACCACACTCTTGCCACGAGTATCCGACTCCGAATGGCCAAATCTATTCAATTCGATTTCACAATATAAATATCACTTTAAGGAATCAAAATAGCTAATAAGTTCGAAACTAATACGCGAAATTAGGAAAATTGTCCAAAAAGTCCCACGAGCTCACATCTCGGAATCGGCTAAAAATTACAAATTCCGAACACCCATTTACTCCCGAACTCACTCGAACAAGTATCATCGAAATCCGACGTCAAAATCTCTGTAAATCCTCAGATTTCTACTTGGGGAACTTTCATCCCATTTTCATGATTTTTCACCCAAATTCATTGATCAGATTAAAGAAATTTCTAGGGATTAATGATATACAAGTGAATTAAGGTTAGAAATCGTTACCTATGAATCCTCTCTTCAAAACCCACTAAAAATCGCCAAAACCCGAGCTCTAAATCGTTTTAGGAGATATGAATTCCAAACCCTCAGATTTCTGTATAAATAGTCCAGGGATTCCGCACGTGCGACTCTTGGACAGGACCTGCGACTCTTGGACCGCACCTGCGGAAAACCCATCGCAGGCGCATGGATTCAAGCCTAAGAACTTATGAAATTTCCAAATTTCACCACCAATGCCGAAACACGTCAAAACTAGTCCGAATGACCTCAAATTTTACACACAGGTCATAGATGACACTACGAACCTACAGCTATGCTCAGAATTCTATTCCGAGCTTGATATCAAAATTTCACCTACCGGCCGAAATCGTCAAAATTCCAACTTTCGCCAATTAAAGCCTAAATCTACTACGAAACCACATTCTGAATACGCTCCTAACCATGAAATGACCCAACGAAGCTAACGGAGTTGACAAAATTCCATTCCGGATCCGTCTTCACATATCTCCAACTACGATCTGATTTCTAAAGCTTAAACTCACATATAAGGACTATGTGTCCAAAAACTCTCCGAAATTCACAACCAAACATTCCGACAAGTCCCAAAAGCAGAAATAGACATGGGCGGAATAGTTATTAGGGTATCGGGGTGCTAACTCTCAAAACGACCGGCCGGGTCGTTATAACCTATTGAGTTGATCTTGGCATGGCCTTCTTCAATCACCGACTTGGATAGTTTTACAATAGCCCCGGGGAGTATGTCATCTTCTTCGATGAAAGATCCTAGGTTTGCGAGTGCATCAGCCTCGCTGTTTTGTTCTCAAGGGATGTGGACCAGAGTCCACTCTTTGAAGCGATGCAATGGGACTTGAAGCTTGTCTAAGTATTTTTGCATCCTATCTTCCTTAACCTCGAAGCTCCTATTTACTTGGTTCACAACCAGAAGGGAGTCACATTTTTCTTCGATGACTTCTGCTCCTAGGCCCTTGGCTAGCTAGAGACCTGAAATCATCCCCATACTCGGCCTCGTTGTAAGTCAATTTTGAAGTTTTTATAGATTGTCTAATCATGCCGTCCGTAGGCGATTTCAGAACTATGCCGAGCCCGGACCCTTTCATGTTTAAGGCACCGTCAGTGAATAAGGTCCATACCCCTGATGATGTGCCCGTTTTTAGCAAGAGTTTTTCTCTACTTCGGGCACGAGGGTAGGCGTAAAGTCGGCCACGAAGTCCACCAAAATTTGGGACTTGGTAGCTGTTCGGGATTGGTACTCGATATTGTACCCTCCGAGTTCGATTGCCCATTTTGCCAATTGGCCCGATAATTAAGGCTTATGCAAGATGTTTTGAAGAGTATATGTTGTTAAAACACATATACAATGGCATTGAAAATAAGGTTTCAATTTCCGAGATGCACTTATTAATACAAGAGCTAATTTTTCTAGGTGTGGATACTTGGTTACAACATCTCCTAGGGTCCGACTTACGTAATAGAAAGGGAATTGCGTACCTTGTTCTTCTCGAAACAACACACCACTTACCGCTAATTCGGATACTGACAGATATAAGTACAGCGTTTTGTCCTCCTTTAGGATGTGGAGCAAAGGTGGGCTCGAGAGATACCTCTTTAATTCCTCTAATGCATGTTGGCATTTTGGAGTCCACTCGAAGTTGTTTTTCTTTTTGAGTAAGGAGAAGAAGTGATGACTCTGATCTAATGACCTCGAGATGAATCGGCCTAAGGCTGCTATCCGCCCAGTCAGCCGATGTATGACTTTCACATTGTTCACCACTGTGATTTCTTCAATGGTCTTGCTTTTTTCAGGATTGATCTCGATCCCCCTGTTCGACACCATGAAGCCTAAAATATTTCCCGAACCTACTCCGAAGGCACATTTCTCGGGGTTGAGTTTCATCTTGTAGCTTCTAAGGATATCGAATGTTTCCTGCAAATGAGTCAAATGGTCCTCTGCACGCAGGGACTTAACTAGAATATCATCAATGTAAACTTCCATAGACTTGCCTATTTGATGTTCGAACATCTTATTAACTAGGCGTTGATACGTGGATCCCGCATTTTTTAACATGAAGGTCATTACATTATAACAATATGTACCATACTTCGTGATGAATGAAGTCTTTTTCCTATCCCCCGGGTTCATTTGACTTTGATTATACCCGGAGTAGGCGTCAAGAAAAGTGAGGATCTCGTGGCCGGCCGTGGCATCGATCAAGCAATCGATGTTGGGAAATGGGAATGAGTCTTTAGCGCACGCTTTATTCAAGTATTTGTAATCTACACACATTCTTAATTTATTTCCCTTTTTGGGGACCACTACTGCATTAGCTAACCATTCGGGGTATTTTACCTCCCTAATGGATCCTATTTTGAGAAGTTTTGTTACCTAGTCTTTGATGAACGTATGTTTTACCTCGGACTGAGGTCTCCTTTGTTGCTTCACCGGTTTGAACCTGGGGTCGACACTTAGTCGATGGGTGGTTATTTGCGGCGGGATCCCTGTCATGTCTAAATGGGACCAAGAAAAACAATCAATGTTGTTAATAAGAATTTGAATGAGTCTTTTCCTGAGTTCGGGGATTAATCCCATTCCCATGTATACCTTTCGATCCGGAAGATGCTCGATAAAAACGGCATGTTCAGGTTCTTCGACCATCGATTTTGTCGCATCCAACTCTTCGGGGGAAACGAAGGTTCGAGGAGTGAGGAAGTCTTCTTCATCATCCTCGTTCAACTTCCCGCATATCGTCTATCCCTCGGTGATCTGCTTGTCTTCTGACTTCTCCGAGATAGAGGGTGTCGATGTTGGTGCCATGTCGTGTACCGCGAACATCTCCTTTGCTGCATGCTGCTCTCCGTACACCGTTTTACACCATCCTTTGTTGGGAACTTCATTGTCTGATAAAGAGTTGATGGTACTACCCTCATGTTGTGTATCCACGGCCTTCCAAGTAACGCATTGTACCTCATGTCATCTTCGATGACATGAAACTTGGTGTCTTGAATTATACCGTACACGTTGACTAGGAGAATAATTTTCCCCCTCATTGTCTCACTTTCCATGTTGAATCCATCAAGGACTCGAGAGGTGGGTATGATATGATCGAGCAGTCCGAGCTGCTCCACCACCTTCGACTTGATTATATTGGCCGAGCTACCTGGATCCCGAGCACACATTTAATTTGAACTTTATTCAGAAGATAAAAAATTACCAGTACATCAGTATGTGGTTGAGACAAGGCCTCGATGTCTTCTTCACTGAATGTAAGAGCGTCCTCGGGTATATAGCCCTGAGTTTGCTTTTCTGTAGAAATGGATACTTTTGTCCGTTTGAACGTGGGCCCCTATGGGACGTTGATTCCTCCAATGACCATGTAAATGATGTGTTGGGGTTCTTCTGGTTCATTCTTCTTGTTCGCCTCTCTTTCTCAAAAGTGGTTCTTGGCTCGATTGATGAGGAATTCTCGAAGATGCCCTTCGTTGATCAGTTGGGCCACCTCCTCTCGAAGATGCCTAAATCCTCGGTCCTATGGCCGTGAATGCCATGGTATTCACACATTAAGTTGGGGTTCCTTTAGGGAGGATCTGACTGCGCGGGCTTTGGCCACCTGGTATCTATGATCTTACCCATGGCTAAAACGATGTCTGAGACATCGATGTTGAAGTTATATTCTGACAATCGAGGTGCCTCAATTGGCCTCGAATGTTTGTCAAACCCGGTCTTACTCATAAGTCCCCGAGAATTTTGGCCTCGATCCATCCCCCGATCATTTTGAGGTATATTTTCGTGAAGTGTTTCTTCGATCTTTGACTTATGGTTGATATCTTTCTTTGCTTGGCATTGGTTCTCTTTCTGGATTTCTTGATTCCTTACCAAATAGCCAGTTCGTATACACCAAGCCCGAAGGGGCTCCCAATTGGTCATCCTCGACCCTGATCTTCGATTGATACCTGTTGTGCACATCCGCCCAAGTTACGGTGGGATACTCAATCAAATTCTGCTTCAGCTACTTTGAAGCTATCGAGCTCTATTCGTTCCAGCTCAGAGTGAAGGCTTGCACTGCCCAGTCATCGGAGACTGGTGGTAATTCCATTCGCTCCATTTGAAAGCGAGATACAAACTCCCTTAGCATCTCGTTCTCTCTTTGTTTAATTTTGAAGACATCGGACTTTCTTGTGGAGACCTTAATGGCACCAACATGTGACTTCATAAAAGAGTCTGCCAACATGGCAAACGAATCTATCAAGTTTGGGGGGAGGTTATGATACCAAATCATGGCCCCCTTCGACAGTGTTTATCCAAATTTCTTCAACAAAACTGATTCGATCTCGTCATCTTTTAGGTCATTCCATTTTATACCACAAGTATAAGTGGTAATATGCTCCTTGGGATCTGAGGTCCCATTGTACTTCGAGATATCGGGCATCCTGAACTTCTTTGGAATGGGCTTCGTAGCCGCGCTCGATGGAAATGGTTTCTGCACGAACTTCTTTGAATCTACCCCCTTCAAAATCGGAGGTGCACCCGGGATCTGATCGACCCTCGAGTTATAGGTTTCTACTTTTTTGTCATTGGCATCTATCTTCTTTTCTCCTGACTCATTCCTTTTAGTAAGGTCCTCGAGCATTCTCATAATAGCGGGGTCCATTCCTAAACCATTATTGCTCGATCTTTCTGGTGCTTGTTCGACTCGAAGAGGTGTTTCCGGTCTTGCCATGCTCGGGGTCTTTTGTTGACTTTGTAGCTGAGCAATAGCCATGTGCTGTGCTTTTAACATCTCAAATATTACTTGCAAGCGAACATCTCTTTCCTCCCGAGCTTGCGTTCCTTGCGCGTCATGCTGGTTACCTCCATGCATGCTTCCGTTAGTATTAGTGTCTACGTCTATGTGCAAAGCATTGCGCGAGCCTACATCGACGGGGACAGGTGCTGGCGCTACCCCAGGATTTTTCGGTGGCACACCAGCTATTGAGGCGGATGCACTATTTTCTCTATGGAGCTCAGGACCGTGTTTTCTGTGTGCATTTGCTGAGTTAGACATTTTTTTACCTGAAATCAAAGATTCTTGGACAAGAAAAAGTGCGAAAAATAACTAGTGTTTTCAGAAAACTAGCACCAAAACAATCACTATTATTTTTAGCCCCACGGTGGGCGCCAAACTATTTACCTTGAAAATGGTATTAACAATTATATTTTTTTTTTGTGGTTCTAAAAATATGTGATTTATTTGAATACTAGTTGTTAGATGAGAAAGACTAGGTGTAAGTAAGGAAAGTAAGATATGCAAAACAAAGTTGTCACAAGACTGGGGCCTCGAGCTCACTGGAACTGGAGGCCTCGAGGTTTGATTGGAGCAATTAATAATGAACAATAAATAAAGAATCACTAATATCGGAGACCTCGAGGGTAGCCTTTTGCAGTTGATAATGGATAATAAATGAATAACAATATATGGAGTATAATAAATGAAAAACGATAAAGTTGTAGAGTAATTGTTGAGCAAGTTAGACAAGAAAAGCAGATAATGTTCTATTGCGGTGAATATTCATCTGTGTTACAAAATGACAGGGGTCTCCTTTATATAGGAGGGGAGAATTCCAATATAGTACATGCCGAATTATGACAAAGAAATACTATTGGTACAGTTGTATAACAGCTCAGTAAGGATTTGTAATATTTCCTCCAGACCTTGTCAGTTCTACCCACGTGCCCTTGGGAAATTCCCGCCTTTACATTATGGTCATCGATTTTGTACCACTTAGAGGCAGGCCACGGTGATCCTTTGATACAATCTCTCGAGGGGTGTACTTTGAGGTGAAACTTCATATTGTTCTTCGAGCCCCTCGAAATCGGGCTCGGAATGCCATAGAGGCCTCAAAATCAGACTTCCCTGATTTTGGCCGTATACATTGCCAATTATTTGAGAAATTGCACAGATTCTCTAATTAGTGAGTATCACACGACTTGAACCTCATCACTACTTTACCAAGGTTAGTTTTGATACTTACTAAGTACATGGTATCCGGTACTCATACTACACTTCTGCATATTCTTGTGCAGATCGGGGTACTGGAGGTAGCGGATCTCGTGAGTGAGTTTGTGATTGTTCAAGAAGATTCGAGATTATGCTGCATAGATGCCACAAATCCTTGGAGTTCCATTTACCTTATTTTTATATTGTTGTATTACTTTCAGACAGTACTGTATCGTTTTTAGACTCATCGTATATTTAGTTTAGATCTCATGACTCTGTATTACGTAGCTTCGGGAAGTTTGGATTATGTACCTATATTTTGGCTTTGTTGAGGTTTTATTCCGCAGTTTATGTTAAATTCAAACTTATTATATTTAGTGAAGATGAGTGAGGTAGATAGGCCAAGCCTCTTCAGCGAGTCGCAACAGGTGACAAACAGGGTTACTCCCTTCTCCCGTGTCTTTAAAGAGTTTATTTTGCCTTAGCGGATTTTAACATTTTTTCTTCTTTCATGCCTCAGGCCTCAGTGCTTCATCATTAGAGCTTTCATCAGGCCACGATAGAGGTAAGTCACCTCAAGGAGCTGGTTCGGCAAAAGGACATATACAAAGATCTCTGTGAGCAAAAAGATGAAGTCCTCAAGGACCACTCTATCCTCCAAGCCAAGCTGGAAAAAGCTAATAAGAAGGCCTCAAAGGCTAAACAGGAACACACCCTTCTGGTGGAAAAAGTAAGAGTGTTTGATATCAATAAGGAGAGGTTAAGCGCAAATACTAACGCCGCAACCTCGCAGGTCCAAGAGTAGATAGACTTGATTGACCATCTTAGGGCCGATATGGACGAGATCAAAGCCTCAGCTAAGGAGTAGAGGAGCAAAATGGATCTCCTGGCTTCGGAGCAAGATTCCACCAAAGAGGACCTGGCATAGACCAAAGTGTAGCTCTGAGTGATGAGAAAAAAACTTATGAATAGACTTGGCTAAATGTGGAGCTTCGAGCCCAACTCGACTCGACTGTTGCATAACGAGATGATTTACACCAAGAATACACCGCGCTGAAGTCCAAATTAGAGGCGGTTTCGAACAAGGCCTCCGAAGCTCAGGACATGTTGGCCCATTACAAGAACGACGTAGAGGTAACTGAAGCTCGTGTCATAACGAAGTTCGAATATGTGAAGTGGCTATCTCGGATAGAGACTCTCTAATACATACAAGCTCGAGGAGTCGACCTGTCGACCGAGATCGAGGAGGCGAAGAGGGTGAGGCCAGAGTGAGATACCAGCCCGATGGCTCGGGCAGCAAGTTGGGCTCTGACGAAGACTGGGCAGGAAATGCCTTAGTTTTTTTTCTTGTAGCTACATATTTTGTATTTTGGGGCCGTTTCATAGCACCTATATAAATACTATATTAGCTTATGTTTTAGACTTATAACATGTGTTTTGGACTTCATAATATGCCATCGATAACTTAGTATATAATTTGACATCACTTAAATTTTTCGTTCCCCAAAACCCCGGATTAGGCCTGGATTAAGTAATAACTCCTAGTCGCTTTGACTTAAGAGGACCCAATAAAAAACGAAAACATTGTTAAAACATTTCGAACATTTTAGCTGGACACAATTATTCTTTTCTGAAGGTGGCTCTTTTCATGGTCGTAATTTGAGACCGAGTAACTTGTTCGGGTCTAAAGTAATCTTTATTGTGGTTTAAAAATATGGAAGGACCTTACTTTTTAAGTACGGACTCATACGTCTCCGAGGTGTTTAAGTTGGTCGTAGCCTTTCACTTTTACGCTCGGTGCCTCTAGGATTTAGTAGCCTAAGTTTCCCGATCTTATCGTCGGGTAGCAGTTCCAACTTTGGGGAGGCCCGTAAGCTCAAGGGTTTTGAACCAATTATTCATTCTAAGTAACTTAATGATAATATTGCTTGTGCAAATGTGAACCGATGAAATGTAGAAGGCAAATGTATCTTATTACTATGAATGTCGTGATAATAATCAATAGTACAAAAGTTATCTGCCGTGGTGAGAATGAGCTATGCGGGCATGGTTTGTTTGACCATTTGACCCTTACAATTAATCCTAATATTCAAGCCTTGGCTTTTAATATTGAATAGGAATGCCTTCTAAATTTGCAAACTTGGGACTTCGGTTCTTGACTTATGGCATGATGGCCCCTTAGTATTCGAGACTGAATTTTGAGGGCTCGAATATTACTGATATGATATGGATGATCCGCAATCCTTAGTCTTAGACTAGTCTTCAAAACTAGGGTAGCACGCTTATTTTTGCCTAATTAAAAACCTTGTCGTAATACCCACTTCCGGGAAAAACGGTCCAAGGCAAAAAGAGTGAAACGTCCTTTCAGAACAAATCCTTAGATTTGACTTTGATCGAGTGCCTTCAGGGGTTAGTTCAAAGAATAATAAACCACAAAGAAGACAGTGTTCATACCTTAGCAGTACTACCGCTTTAAGTGTGTCGCATTCTAGTTGTTGGGTAGTTGTACACTATTTGCGGACTCCAGCCAGTACGAGCCTTTACCGGTTTTACCGGTGACTATGTACGGTCCTTCCCGGTTCGGGCCTAGTTTCCTGGCATTCGGATGCATGGTATGCAGTGTAACTTTCATCAATACCAAGTCCCTGAATTGGAAGTGTTGAAGGTTTTCCCTTTGATTATAGTATCTCTCCATTTGTTTCTTTTGGGCCTCTAACATGACTAGGGCGGCTTCGCGCCTTTTTTCTGCTAATTTTAAGCTTGTGGCCATGGCCTCGTCGTTTGACGTCTCCATAGCATATTGGAACCTTAGGCTCGGTTCCCCTACCTCTACCGGAATCAAGGATTTTGCATTGTAGACTACAGTGAATGGTGTTTCACCGGTACTCGACTTCAAAGTTATTCGATATTCCCATAGGATCTCGGCAAAAATTTCATTCCATTTTCATTTTGAGTCGGTCAATCTCTTCGTCACGTTCTGCAGTATAGTTTTGTTTGTTGACTCTGCTTAACCATTTTCACTTGGGTGGTAAGGTGTCGATAAAATGTTTTTTATTTTGTGGTCTTCAAAAAACTTATTAATCTTGCCGCTGATGATTTGCCTCCTGTTGTCACACGTGATCTCGGCCAGTACCCCAAACCGGCATATTATATGATCCCAGATGAAGTCGACGACTTCCTTCTCCCTAAATTTCTTGAACACTTGTGCTTTGACCCACTCGGAGAAGTAATTGGTCATAAGTAAGATGCACTAGGCTTTGTCGGCTGCCCACGGCAAGGGACCTATGATGTCTATTCCCCATTTCAAGAACAATCAAGGGTAAAGGACCGGGTTAAGCATCTCCCTTGGTTGATATATCATCGAGGTGTGCCTATGAGATTCGTTACACTTTTGGACAAAGTATTTCGCATCATTTTCCATCTCGTTCCAGTAATAATCGGCATTGATCATTTTTTGAACCAAGGATTCTGCTCCCGAATGGTTTTCGCAAGTACCCTCATGGACTTCCCTCATCCCGCAGTCGGTTTCCCCGGGACCCAAGCACCTTGTTAACTGTCTAAAAAATGATCCTCGGTAAAGTTTTCCTCAAACTAAGCTAAACATGGCAGCCTTAGTTTATAGGGCCCTCGATTCTTTGGGATCTGATGGCAATTTCCCTTTTTGAAGGTAATCTATGTATTTGTTTCTCTGATCCCAAGTCAAGCTCATTGATTTTACCTGGATGTGACCTTTCTCTATCACCGAGTTCATCAACTGCACCACCGCGCTGGACTTGAATTCATCAAAGTGGACTGATGACCCTTGATTAGCCAACGCATTAGCCTCATTATTCTGATCTCGGGGTACATGTCGTAGTGTCCATTCCTTGAACTGATTCAATGTCACTTGCACCTCATCCAAGTACATCTGCATCCAGTCATTTTTACTTCAAATGTCCTGTTGATTTAGTTACCAATGAGGAGGGAGTCGCACTTGTCTTCGATTACCTCAGCCCCCAGGCTCTTAGCCAGTTCTAGACCTACAATGATAGCCTCATATTTGGCTTTGTTGTTATTTCACAGTTCTAATAGACTGCCTTATAACTACTCATTCGCCTACGTGGTGTGCAGCAAATGAGGGTTTGATTGGTATCGTTGAGTTCTTCTAAAGCATGTTGACATTTTTGGCCTCCGAGAGAAATCGTTCTTCTTCTTTAGTAACGAGAAAAAAGTGTGGCTTTTGTCTGACGGCCTCGAAATAAATCGTCCCAATGCGGCTATCCGCATGACAGTCATTGTACCGCCTTGATGTTGTCAACTATGATGATATATTCTATGGCTTTTATATTATCCGAGTTGATCTCTATTCCCTGGTTAGATACCATGAAATTGAGGAACCTGCCCGAGCCGACTCCGAAGGCACACTTCTCCAGGTTCAGCTTCAGCTTCATGTTGAATTTCCTTAGTAAGTCGAAGGTTTCCTACAAATGTTTCAAATGGTCCTCTTCTCGCATGGACTTAACTAACATATTGTCAATATAAACCTCCATTGATTTTCCTATTTGTTCCTCAAACATTCGGTTAACTAGGCGTTGGTACATGGCACCGCCATTTTTTAATCCAAACGGAATTATGCTATATAGGTGCCGAATTTGGTTATTAAAGAAGTCTTCTCTTGGTCACCTGGGTCCATCCGTATTTGGTTGTACCAGTAATAGGCATTGAGAAAACTCAAAGTCTCGTGCCTGGCCATTTCATTGATCATTCAATCGATGTTAGGCAAAGGAAATGAATCCCTCGAGCATTCCTGGTTCAAGTCCTTATAATCTACATACATTCTAAGTTTGTTTCCTTTTATAGGTACGACCACTACATTAGCTAGTCATTCCGGGTATTTAACTTCCCGAATGGAACCTAATTTCAATAGTTTTAATACCTCATCATCGCTGAATGCATGTTTGATTTCGGATGTGGCCTCCTCTTCTGTTTGACCAGGTGGAATTTTGGATACAAGCTTAATTTGTGAGTAGTCACCTCCGGCACGATCCCTGTCATATCTAAGTGGGACCATGCAAAAACAGTGGCATTATCTTTAAGGAAATAAATAAGTTTTTTCCTAAGCTCGGGGGTTAACTCCATGCCGAGGTATACCTTTTTGTCTGGTAGATACTCAATCAATATGACCTATTCCAGTTCCTCCATCGTCGACTTAGAGGCATTGGTATCATTGGGTGCTATGAAGGATCTTGGGACTCCAAAATCATCTTCCTCATTCATTGAGTGTTCCTCCCGTTTCTCTAGCTCGGTCGGGATCAGTGATTGCTTTTTGACGCCTTTCTCTTCAACCAGTCCCTCACTTTTTGGTGTTGTGTTGCGGGCCCTGGAATCACTTCCTCCACAACAAAAATCTCCTTTGTTGTCGGTTTTTCCCCGTAGATCGTTTTAATTCCGGCTAAGGTTGGAAACTTCAACTCCTGATGGAAGGTCGAAGGTGCCGCTCTCACGTTGTGGAACCATGCCTCCCGAACAAGGCATTGCATCTCATATCCCGCTCGATTACATAAAGTTTTGTTTTTTGGGTGGTCCCAGTTGTGTTGGCCGGTATGGTGATTTCACCCTTCGTTATCTCGCTTGTCATGTTGAACCCTTTCAATGCTCGTACTTTCGGTACGATTTGGACCGATAACCCCAATTGTTCCACGACTCTCCATCGGATGATGTTGGCCGAGCTGCCTGGATCAATTAACACACACTTAACTATATTTTTAATTAATAAGTAAAGATATTACCAATTCATCGTTTTGAGGTTGAATGGTGCCCTCAACATCCTCATCGCTAAATGAGATGGACCCCTCCGGAACGTATTCTCGAGTGCATTTTTCCATGGTGATAAAAATTGTGGTACGTTTTATCATTGGCCCTTGTGGGACATCTACTCCCTCGGTGATCATGTTGATCACTTTTTGAGGCTCTTCCTACTCAATTTGATTGCTGGTGTTGATACCCAATTTTGCCCTCATATCTTTTCAAATACTATATGTACCTTCAAAATATCATTGCGCATCATTACTTAATTTACAAGATTTATACAAATATTTTCTATAATTTTCCATACTTTTATAGCTTTAAAATTGATTTCCTTGCATTTTAATAACTTGATTATTTATTAATTATCCTTTCAAATTATTTTGGAATGACTTAATCATCTAAACTTATTGTTTGTATCCACATATAAGTTTCTTAGTATTTTTTTACCTCACTTTGTATAGTTATATTTGTATTTTAGGGCTATTTATACAACTTTGCAATAATAGCCTATGTGCCATGCATAATTGCATTTTTTCACATTATTTGTGTCAAATAGCATTTTTTTTATATTTTTGTGATGTTAAGTTATTATTTTTAATCACTTTATTGCACAAATGATATTCATTATCTATTAAATAGTTTTTATAAATAATTTTATTAATAAATTTCATGTATTTAATTTATAGCCCAATTTTAAGTTAATTTCGGACCAAGTCAAGGCCCAAAACAACTTCCTCATCTCCAATAAATGCCCCAGCTCAAACTAGATCCCCTCTAATCAAATAACCCGGTCGGGGCCCG